>CAJNIZ010007509.1:1533-11764 GCA_905231905.1 Symbiodinium pilosum
TAGATAGAATATGGGGGATCTTATTGTAATATACCCAAAGCCATATTCTATCTGTTTAAGGGGGACTATAGGGTTTAGGGAAACATGAAAATCCCCATTCTCATGCGCAATTCCAGGCAGTGCCCACAAATCTTCAGCCTTGGACCGGCGCTTTCTGCACACATCTGCAGTACTGTAGGGTTGTTTGGTTTTTGGGGGGGGGTTTGGGGTTTAGGGCTTTTTTGGGGTTTAGGGTTTAGGTTTTTATTGGGGTTTAGGGTTTAGGGTTTCCTCCCACATCTCAGACCCCAGGTGAAAACAGCAAACCTCCCAGCTAAGGCACTGAACTCTTAGGAAATCCCGATGCCATTGTGCTTACACTCGTGGTTTCGACCACCAGTAGGTTACCTGGTTAGTCTAGACTAGGATAAGGAAACCTTACTCTTTACTGTATACTCATAGCATGGTAACTCAATTGAAATTCTTTAACACCCTAAACCCTAGCCCCCACACAGTAAACACTAAAGCCCCAAAAAAACCATATAACCCTACGTATAGAGTCCCAATCAGAGTATATTCCCAATCAGAGTATATTCCCTACATAGCCCCTATATTCCCGAAACCCCACATAACCCTATATAGTCCCAAGTATAGTATAGTCCCTACATAGCCCCTATATTCCCCAAACTCCCCAGGCCTTCTTGAAGAGCAGACGCACTCGGTTGTTGCACATCACTCCCTGCTTCATAGGGAAGCCCTGCCAAAGCTGACACTTCCAAAGGGATTAATGGAAAAGAAAATGGAAACTACTATATTATGTAGGGATTATATGGGGGTTTCTATAGGGATTAGTGGAAAAGAAAATGGAAACTACTATAATGGGGTTATATGGGGATCATAGGGTATATTTTGGGGTTGTTTTGGGATAATGGAAAAGAAAATGGAAACTACAGGAGTTATAGGGGTTATATAGGGATTATAGGGTATATATTGGGGTTCTATAGGGATAACTACTATAATGGGCGTTTATATAAGTTTTTGGGGATATATTGGGGAGATACTGGGATAATGGAAAAGAAAATGGAAACTAATATTTAGGGTTTAGGGATTATAGGCACCCTTAAGTAGCTAGAATATGGCTTTGATTGTCCCCTAAACCCAGAACCCAAAATAGTAGTTTCCATTTCATTTTCCATTCTCCCAATATAACCCCAAGGTAACCCTAATATTACCCCAATGAGTTGTATAAGTACTTATTAAACCACGCTCCAAAGACATCCCCGAAGGTCAGAGGTTTTTGTTTGAGATGGTTTAGGGTTTGGGGTTTTTAGGGTCTAGGGTTTGCGGTCTAGACCCTAAACCCTAAACCCCAAACCCTAAACCCTAAATCCCAAACCCTAAACCCTAAACCCTAAACCCTAGGTTTGGGATGGTTTGGGATGGCTTTAGGTGCACAGGTTTCGGTATTGACACGCTGGACCCCAAGTCATCCTCGAGGAGGGGCTGAACGAGGGCAATGCGTAGTTCAGCCTAAGCTAGCCCTAGTCTGGGTTAGGGTTTAGGGTTTAGGGTTTGGGGTTTAGGGTTTAGGGTTTAGGGTTTGGGGTTTAGGGTTTGGGGTTTAGGGTTTAGGTTTGCTGCTAAAGATCTTGAATTAAGTTACCATAGTATGGGTATGTAGTAGATTGTAGGGTGTCGTTATAGTAACGTAGGTTAATACAACCCAGGCCGAGCCACAAGCTCAATAGCAATTGCCGACCGGCATCCAAGAAAAGCTGCAAGTGTTGTTTGGAGGAATGGTGGGAATGAATAGGGTCAAGGGTTTCGGGTTGAGCGACTTCAACCAACTCTGGGCAACAGCAAGAAACACAAAAACGCGAGCAACGCATAATTGTGGCCGAATCCTGTGCGTCGAAAACATCAGTTTCGAATCACAAGAGAGACTGATGTTTTAGGACATGGCACAGTTAATGGCACAAGTGTTCTGACAAACAAGAAGAGGCCAGGCAATGAATATCGGTGCAACTACGAAGCCAGCCACCACACCATCAACATGAGCATAGCTTCACAGCGAACAATACACGTCATGCACAGCAATGCAAGTAATAGTGCCGACCTGAGAAACGCTCAGCATCAGCAATAACAAATTCATCGGTTTGAGATATTTATCTGCGGCGTCTCGAAGTACCAAGAGTTGCCTCTAGATGCTCCCCTCATCATCCCTAATAACTTACATATCCATTCGCCATTAAACTCACCACTTACCAGGACCCTCCTTGTACCCTTGGGGTATATAATCCCTAATTTAAGGCTAAAGGTATTTAGAAGATCGATGGAGGGTTGAGGGAGAGCACATGGAAACTTCCTACCGCTATCCAGAAACCCGAAAGCTCGCTTTCTGAAAAATGTACCCACAGTTTGGCCGCAAATCTATAACTACCTAGACCCTCCACATGCCCTCTATTCAAGCCAAAATACCCACTCTGGGGGGCCAAAGATATCCAATTGAATGTGCTAGGTAGGTCGTGGAAAGCTCAAAAACATCCAGGAAAGGCGGGATGCATGTCCTTGCTGTCCAATAATAGCTTAATTCAAATGAGCCATTTTCTGCGCTCCTAGAGTCCGCCTATCTAACCCCTACATAATACCCTATATACCCCTTTAAGGAGTTTGGATTATGGTCAAATGGTTGCAACACGCCCATGATCATGCAGGTTTGCTTTCACCAAGAGCAACAGCCTGCTTGTCGTTGCCACCGCCGATGCGGAAGATGTAGCCCTGGTGGCGCTAACAGTATTGACAGTCCTAAGAGAACGAATAGCAGTAATAATCCTAATAGTGTTGATAATAGAAATACAAGTACTAATAATACGAATAATAGTACTACTACTACTACTACTACTAAAATGAGAGTACGAATGATGATGATAATAATAGTAACAATCATAAATCGTAATAATAGCATGTTGGCCGGGAAGCGCCGAGGATTTGAGGAGTGGGCATTAAAGATTTGGGCCGCATGCTTGGGACGATGCTTTGAAGCGTATCTGAGCCGGGTGCTTCCCACCTCATACAGAAGAACTCGTAACAGCAAGCGTACCTACCCCACTCATTAAAGTTCAGCAAGGAATATTAAACCCTAAACCTAAAACCCTATACCCTAAACCCTATGTTTACAATGGGTTTCAGGTTCAGCTTCGAAGCGGCCTCCAATGCCTAAGCTCGCCATGACTGGATGGAACCCAGAAAGAAGACGTACACTCCCCCAAACTAACATGGAAACCCATATAGCCCCCTCTTTAAAGGGACTGTAATCTTTATGGGGCCCTTTTTGGGTTTCCATGTTAGTTTCCGGGAGGGTACATAGATGACAGTCCTTTGAAAAGGGGGCCGTGGGCTTCCATGTCGGCTTGAGGAGGGTAGGATGCCAGAGAAGAAGCCGTTCCCTAAACCCTATACCCTAATCCCTAATCCCTAAACCCTAATCCCTAAACCTTATACCCTAAGCCCTACCCTACCCCCTAATCCCTACACCCTAAACCCTATACCCTAAACCCTGTGGTCTTGATTGTGGCGGCCTGCAGACCTTATTCCTCAACACTTACACCTTGCTCCACAGGTTTAGGTTTAGGGATTAGGGTTTGCAGTTTAGGGCTTAGGGATTAGGGTATGGGGTTTAGGGCTTAGGGTCTCAATCCTCAAACGTATGAAGACTATGAAGATCCGTGCAGCGCACGCAAGTGCAAGCCTCAGTTCTCCCCAATCATGTGTATATGTATTTATACATATACAAATATGTATATATATATACACACACACACATATCTCTCTTCTTCTTAGGGTGATGTTACATATCTCTCTCTCTCTCTCTCCCTAGTTGCTATGTTCTTTTCCATTTGATTCTTCATCTGTTAAACAATGAGATATCGCCTTAATATCCCTATATCCCTTTCGCCTTTTATAAACCTAACAGCCTACTAAACCCTAAGCCCTAAACCTAAACCCTAAGCCGTAAACCCTAAGCCCACATACCCACATACCCTAAACAAAATGATTGGCAGCAAGCCTTGAACTCCTCGCCAAGGGAGTCACCGGACACCTTCACATGAGGGCTTCTATCAAGAAAGGTCAACGCCTGGGCCCCCGACATCTACTGGGTTGCTGCTAGGGAACTTAAATTGAGCTACTATAATAGGGGTCTATAGTATACAGGAGTAGTAAGGCATATAGTATTTGGGGTATACAGAGTTTAGGGTTACTATAATGTACTTGGCTGCTGCTAAGGAACAAGTTGCCATAATATGGGTATGTAGTACAGCATAGTAAATTTTGGTAAGCAATGGGCCTTCCTCATTAGGAACTTAACTCAAGTCACTATAATGCGGGTGAATATGGGGCTTCCTCATCAGTATAGTTCATTGACTTAAGTTCCTTAGCAGCAACCCAGTCTATGGCCTATGGGAAGGACCCTTCATGAAGGATCATAGTAGTTCATGGGAATTGGATGGGGACAAGGGGTACCTCATAGGAGTGCCTCCCGCAAGTCCTCAAAAACAAACTCCCTGCTTACTTGCATGTCCAAGGCCACAATAACTGTAGCTATAACAAGACCTATCATACGAATTGCAGTAATATTGGCACTCATAGCAATGATGGTCGTAACGGTAATAATTAATCGTAATAAGAGTACTATAGTAGTAGTAATAGTAGTAGTGGCAATAAGCAAAACGGTCATAATCGCACATTCCAGTGCCCTTTCAGCTTCGGCCCAGTGCTTCGGGTGTAGCCGGGGTACGCAAGTCATGATGAATCACGTAATCAGTTGCGATCATCTGAGCTATAGTCTAGACTCTTGAAAGGGGGGTTATATAGGGTTTGGGGTTTTGGGTTTAGGATTTAGGGTTTGGGATTTAGGGTTTAAACTCCTTAAAGGGGGCTTTAGAGGGGATAATCTATGGGAGCATTGTACGGCCTATGACTGGGGATACCAGGAGACAACAGCTCATGTAGCCTCAGCTGGGATGGTGGTGCTCGGTCCTGGAGGTCCCATCCAGGATCGAGCACAGCTGATCCTTGTCTTGGAGTCTCGGCCGGCAGTCCCTAAACCTTTAAGCCGTAAACCTTTAAATGATAAACCTTCAAACCCTAAACCTCTAAACCTTGAAAACCCTAAACCTTCAATCCCTCAACCTTTAAACTCTAAAACTCAAGCTTTAAACCCTCAACCCCGAAAATCTCCATTGCCTCCTTTAGCCCTACCTTGATTCTGCTGTAGAGCTAGAATCCTTCAGAATGCCTTTGCCCCCCAAAGAAGGCCCCAAATGGAAAAGAACATGGAAACTGTAGGGATTCTAGGGATTCT
The DNA here is from genome assembly GCA_905231905.1 of Symbiodinium pilosum. Lineage (NCBI taxonomy): Eukaryota > Dinophyceae > Suessiales > Symbiodiniaceae > Symbiodinium > Symbiodinium pilosum. The sequence continues at coordinate 6,875 of CAJNIZ010007509.1, forward strand.
AGGGGTTACATAGGGGTTGTAGAAGGGCCCTAAATTCGTAGTGTTTAGGGCCTTTGAGGGTTCAGGGTTGAACCAAATAAGATGAGATTCCCTATGTAAAATACTACTCTAACTTGGGGAAGGCTTAGGGTTTAGGGCTTACTGCCTCAGATGCCATGCGCTTGTCAAAAAGGGGGTAGAGCTTCTTGTCGTCATCGATCTCCACCACCCTTGGCAAATCGAGCTGAAGTTGGGCTGGATACACACGACTGGCGTAGTCTAATGCGGTAGCAGTAGCACAAGCAAGCGAGCAAGCAAGAAGGCAAGCAAGCAGGCAAGCAGTTCCAGATCACTTGTACAAGTTCCCGAACTCTGAATAATCCCTATATATTCCCTAGTTTCCATTTCATTTTCCATTTTCTTTTCCATTTGATTCTCCATTATTGGGTATATACCCCAAACAACCCCTCCATCTTCAATAACAGGCCCCGCCCTGCGGATGGACGATGTATGCAGTGATAGCTAACGGCATGCTCGAATTCAAACTTCCATGCTTGTAAGCTTTCACAACAAAAATCTAGCTCTGGCCAACCTTGCTTCAACCTTGGTTTGTCCAAGTCTCTCAGTAGTCTTTCTATGGTTTGAGTAGATGATACCCTTAAACTTCCTGCACAATCTTCTGTAGCTACCGCTACAAAAAGCCAAGTAAGCAGTCAGAAGTTGGAGAAGTTGACCATTGACCTCTCTGGGCTCAGTTCAACCTTCAGCCTACATGATTCCACGGGGGAATACCTGCCTTACACCCCAAACCCTACGGCCGAATCGCAATGGCTGGTGGTATGCACGCGGATGTCGCTTCATGTCACTTCAAACTTGCCCAGGAATCCCAAAGGACATGCATGACTTCTCTACTTTGTAAAATAACACAAGAAACCCTCAATCCTAAAGCCTGTCCCAAATCCATCCAACACCCTTTGTTCTGCAGCGCAGTGGCTTCTGCATCCCCGTGGTGGGGTTAGCGATGTTCAGCTTCATGGTTCTGCAGAGGGCTTTGCTAAGGGGCTGATAAGGAACTTAAACTTACTATAGTCAGGAAACCCTAGTGTTTACCACACCGTATTATGGTTATCATTAGTTATTACGGCAACTTAACTTAAGTTCCTGAACAGCAACCCAGTTTGACGGTTAGCAAATCAGGGTGTAAGGGACAGGGGTCGCGGGGCTTGGACATGAAGCATTTGTCAAGTTATGCGAGCTGAGACAAATTATGGGATGCAGACAGCAGCCACAAACAAAGGAGTTGACAATGGATGCCTCATCTGGCCCTCTGATTCTGCTTTAGTGGGTTGCCCTTATAGACCTCAAACTCGCCGAGGCTGATCCAGTCTAAGCACGTTTGGAACCCTGAAAAGACCCCCCTATACTCCCTCTTTGCAAACCTCCTCTCCCATGGTGGGCGGCCCGAGGTCGAGAGCTTGGGCAATTGAGTAGTGTTTTTTTGGTGGTTGAACCTAGTAAGATTATATTCCTTATATAAAATACTATACCCCAAAAGGAGGACATAATATTACTCTATATTGGGTACCATAGTATCCCCAAATAAAATACTACTCAATTGCGTTCCCTCCCATCCACACCCCCTGCTCCGCACCATCCCATGCGAGGACCTTCTGTGCACCCCAACAGCCGAGGCGGGTGCGCGACAGCGTTGCCGATTAAGTTACTACACGGTTTAGGGTTTAGGGTTTAGGGTTCTATATACCCACGTTGTGGTGATCTAAGTTCAGCTCCTTAACCGCAACCCAATTTCGGTGCCTCTCCCCATGAATGACTCAGACAGAGCTTTGCCCATGGGAAGATTCGTAAGAGATACTGCTATGAGGGACTTGAATTAATGGAATCCCATCATGGAAAATGCGAGATTTTGTACTACAAGCGCCCCTCGCACACTCACAAAGTCAATTAAAAAGCATCACCGAGAAAATGTGGGATACCACCATATCACACAAACCGATGGAAGACAACAGAATCAAAAAACTGATCGCTAATGTTAATATCGGACTGCTGGAGAAGGGAACGGACAAGGCACAGAAAAGCCTTGTGTTTGATACCTTAAGCGAGGCACTGTATCATCAAACCATACACGCAGGAAGGATTAACAAAATCAGCGGGCATTATGAAGAAATAGATGAAGAAGAAGGTGAAGGCTTTGAAACGGTAGAGAAGGAAACCGAAGCCAAATACTACACATTAACTGTAAACGACACAGCCGAATTAACAAACGGCTTTAAATACATTAAGGAACTGCTTCTGCAAATCCATAACTCCAGGATGTATGAGGATTACTACAAGTTGGTGGAGGCAGGGGTCCAGGTCAATTATGATAAGACCGATGCATGTCTGATCAAGACCATGGACTTAAAAAAGGCTAGGAAGCTACTTAACTTCTCAAAGGAGATCGGGGGCTGGAGAGTTGAGAAAGGCAAGCCGTTTGTAGCCCCAAATGACGACTACGAAATGAAACCCAACGAACGCGTGGAAATACCAACCTACGAGAACGAAAGGGTAACGGTAGAGGATGAATGGGATACTCAGGCGATATGTGAGCAAATAGTGGAGCAGAACCCTGTAATCCTCAAAGCTAAATACGCTGGTTCAGGTAAGAGCTACATAGGCGAGTACATGAAGAATTTAGGATATAATGTGCTGTTTGTGTGTCCAACCAACCAACTGCTCCAAAACACACAAACCGATGCCACAACGAATAACAAGTTCTTTGCTATACCTATGGAGAAGGGGGATAAAATGGAAGCGTTTGACCACAGCAGTTATAACTGTATAGTGTTTGACGAGGTTGGTATGGGAGGGATGTATGTATTACATAAGATAAGGGAGCTTGTTAAGAAACATGCCAAGGATAAAATCATTATAGCCACTTCTGACAGGAAGCAACTGCCACCAATAAAGGATATAACCAACACACGAGACCACGAGACATATCTGAACGAATGCATTAACCAAATATTTAATTCAAATACAGGATTTATCTTAAAATATCAAAGAGACTTAAGAAAAGAAGCGACAAAATAAACCTTAAGAATATATATGATGACATCTGGATACATAAACTGCCCATTGAGCAGATCGTGGAGAAATACTTTAAAACAACTGACGATCTAATGGCATCCGAGCACAACATAGCATATACGAATAAACGGTGCTTGTATGTATCAAACACGATAAGAAAGAACCTAGGTAAGAAGAATAAGTATGAAGTGGGTGAGTGCATGATATGCAGAAAGTATAAGAAGGAAGGGGGGACGACCTTGAATGTCAACTTTAAGTATCAGATTAAGAGCATCGGAGCAGAAGGAGTTGTGCTACAGAACATAAAAACCAATGAGTCATATAACACCAGTATATCTACCCTGGATGAGCATTTTAGGTATGCTTACTGTACCACCTGTCATTCGTCACAAGGTAACTCGATTGATAAATCTATCACTATACACGAGTGGCAGAAGCAACACTTAATCACGAGAGAGTGGCTTTATACGAGCATCACACGCTGTACAGATATGAATAAGGTTATGTTTCATAAAGCATCCGAGAGAGATGATGAACTAAACGAGACAACGCTGATGCGATATTTAAGGAACAAGGTTAAGCGCTATAAGATACAAGATCTAAAGGCAGGTAGGAATGTAGAAGATGCCGATTATATTGATGTGAAGTGGCTTTATGATAGGACGAACAGCAGGTGTAACAAATGCGGTTGTGGGTTTGAATTTGATATTAAATGCGGGGAGGTGGTAAGTAATCTAACAGCCCAGCGTTTAAATAACAACCAAAACCATTCCAAAGATAATTGGATAATTTATTGTTCTTATTGTAATTGTAGTTCTAGATAAAAGGTTTTAAAGACTGTTTAAATATGTTTGTTAGTGTTTAATGGTGAAAACTGCGAAGTACGCAAATGGAAAAATCTATAAGGTAGTTGATAATGCCTATGAAATGTGTTATATTGGCTCAACAATTGATAAACTTACAAGCCGTATGAACAGCCACAGGTCAAATTACAAGAAATATCTAGCAGGTAAAGGTCGCAATACAACGGTTTTCAAGGTTTTTGATGTGTATGGAGTATGTAATTGAAAGATTGAGTTTATTGAGCTGTATTCTTGTAATAATTTAATTGAGCTACAAGCAAGAGAGGGGCATCATATTAGAAACACTGAATGCGTAAATAAGCGCATAGAAGGAAGGACACAAAAGGAATGGACAATTGACAATAGACAAAAGGTTCAACATCAAATGAAGAATTGGGCACTAAACAATCAGGAAAAGTTGAAAGACTACCGGCGAAACTATAATGAAACCAACAGAGATGCCATATCACAAACAAATAAGAAATGGAGAGAGAGGAACAAAGAGCACATAAAAGAGGGGGACAAATTGTATAGAGAGAAGAACAAAGAGATATTAAGAGAAAAGGAAAGAATACCCTTTCATTGTGAATGTGGAGCGACGGTTCAAAAGACAGAGAAAGCAATGCATCAAAAAACAATTAAGCACCAAAACTGGCTGAAGCAACAGCAACAAGCAGAACAAGAACAAGAAGAAACTGAGAAAAAACAAGCTGAATAAATAATATCTTGTTTATTATAACGAGTTCTAAACAAGATATTATTAACGATACTTATTTTGATCGTGGGGGGTTTGGCGGTAAAGCCAGGACGCTTCAAGAAACAAGAAAGAAAGATAAGAGTATAACAGCGGAAGACGTTAACGAGTTTTTTAGGAAGAACGTGGAGCAGAAGTGAAAGCAAACAGGACAGAACTCCTTTGTGGCTCCCAATGCTCATTATGAGTTTCAAATTGATCTGTTTTTTATTAATGATATACCTGATC
>CAJNIZ010007511.1:0-16032 GCA_905231905.1 Symbiodinium pilosum
CCTTTAGCTTCGGGTAATTCTTCTATCTCTAGTTTTAATCCTATAGCTTATAAGGGTATAACGGCTTTTGCAGGAATAACCAGTTCCACGTAAACGGTTCAGGCCTTTAAATTGCCGGAACGATGAAACCTTTTACGTTTTTTACTCCTGGTTCCGGCAGGTTGTTCAAGACAGGTTTTAAAGTATATACATTAATTTAAAACCCAACCGGGGCGATATCCGGTACGCTCCTGCAAACTGGCTGATATTATAAGCGTTAGTCGAACCACTCTCGGCCTCTGTAATCATACTTCCTTTTTCCCGGAACCGTACCCAGCCTGCATACATATCCAGGATAAACCTTTCCTCATCATCCAGGCCAAACAAATAACCCAGCCAAAACCCTAAAATATAGTTGCGGTCATTTTCTCTTTCCAGCACTATATTATCCACTTCATATTCGCGCCTATATTTTAGAAATTGATACGAAACCCCAAAATAACCTCCATCGTCAAAAGCATTTCCCTGATAGTATAATCTGGCCATCCCGCTTAGTGAGTAGCCCACCGGAAGTTTTGGCTTTACCCCCAATTGTACTCTGGTCTTGTTCCCCAATATTTCATTCATGTAATTTTTAGTGGTAAGGCCTGCCCCCAGCTCCAATGAAAACCAGCGTGTTGGTGCGTACTCTATAAAAAGTGGAAAATTCCCGTACACGGCCTGAACCGGATCTAACTTAACTGCCCACTCAGCCCCCAGGCTTTCCTCCCTTTGTTTTACTTTTTTGCTTTGTAGGGCTGTAGGTGCATCCGCTGAAGATTCCCGTTCTTCAAGCTTAATTTCTTTTCGCCTTACCTTATTCTCCTCCTGGCAAAATGCATAAAAGGAAAGCATTAGAAAAAACATGGGTAATAAGTAATTCCGGGTAAGGTTCATGGGACTAAAGGTTAAAGTTTATTTTTGGCCAAAAATATACCCTTAACTAAAATGAAAAAATTTATCTGCGCTTTAGCGCTGCTTTCTCCGCTGTTCACTTTTTCACAAGCTTCTGGCATAGCTGTAGACTGGGGTCCGTTAACAAAATCCAAAGACCTGAGCTTTTATACCATTATCGGTTCTGACGGAACATCCTTTTACACTTTCGGAATGGACAATGAAAAAGCCTACGAAAAGATTAAAGAAGATACCTATCATGTAAAAAAGTACCATAACCAATCATTTAAAACTGAATATGATGTGGTTTATGATGACTTTGAATATAAGGGTGAACCGGCTATTTATAAACATTCATGGTTACGGGGTAATACACCTCACCTATTTTTCACAGTGTACAATTCGGATTTGGATAAGAAGTTTTTAATCCTGAGTATCCTTGATGAAAAAGGCCGTAAAAAACCACCTATAGAAATTGCTTCTGTAAAGGCCAAGCGCAGGTCGGATGGTGCCTTTAATATCAGCACCTCCCAGGATTCTTCCAAAGTTCTCATTTATGCAGAGCAACCCTACTTAAAGGGCGAACCTGAAAAACTGGGTCTTACCGTACTGGATCATGAGTACAATCTTCTTTGGGAAAAAATGGTTACGCTGCCCTATACCGACCGGTATTTTGATATTTCAGATTGGTCCGTAACCAATACCGGAGATATTTTTATTGCTGGTTATGCCACCCCTAACCGCAGAAAGGGAGAGCGCAGAGAGCGCGATTCCCCGAACGAGGATTATAAGCTCTTTCAGGTAAGTAAGGATAAAGAAGACATCCTTGAATATGAGCTTGGCCTTAATGATAAATACGTAAGCAGCACCTCTGTTTTATGTGATTTTGACAACAACACCATGGTGGTTACCGGCTTCTATTCCGATAAGAATGTTGACCGTGTAGGAGGGACTTATTTTATCACCATCAACCAAAACACCCTTGAACCCATAATTGCCATTAATGAACCTTTTACTAAAGAATTTCTGCTCAATTTCCTTCCGGAGAGAAGAGTTGAGAAAAATCACGATCTGTATAACTACAAATTCCGCGACTTTATACGAAGAGACGATGGAGGTGTAATGATTGTAGCCGAGCAATATTATAAGGAAGTGATATCTCAGGTATCGTCAAGCTTTAATGGAGTACCTACGGGCGTTCAGACTGCGGATGTGTATTATTACCGGAATGACATTATTGTACTGAACATAAGCCCATCCGGATCTGTAGACTGGGCTTCCCACATTCCAAAAGAGCAAGCCTCTGTTAATGATGGTGGTTTCTTCTCCTCTTATCTTTTATTAGTAGAAAAAAACCGATTGAATTTCATCTTCAATGACAACCCCAAAAACCTGGATCGCTTACGGGAAGGTAAAAGACTAAGGGGTATGGGGTCTCCCCTGCGCTCTACCGCTATTATTGCCACGGTTGATGAAAACGGGAAAGTTACCCGTGAAGCTTTTTTTAAGAGCAAAGAAGTTAGTGCTACCCTGGTTCCCGGAAAATCACATCAAATAAATTATGACTCGGCCCTGCTGTATGGCATGCGTAAATCAAAAAGCCGCTTTGGTGTAATGAAGTTCAGATAGACTATTGGAATTTTTATAGAAAATGCCGGGTAAATACCCGGCATTTTTGTTGTCTGCAAACCCTTTATCTTTGCAAGCGCATGGTAGAAAAAAAAGACATACGGGCATTAACGAAGGATGAGCTAAAAGCCTATTTTTTATCTATTAATGAAAAAGCATTCCGCGCCCAACAGGTGTATGAATGGCTGTGGCAAAAAGGCAGCAAAAGTTTTGAGGATATGACCAACCTCTCCCTGGACTTACGCGAAAAACTGGAAGCAAATTTTGTGATCAATCACATACGGGTAGATCAGATGCAGCGCAGTGATGATGGCACTATTAAAAACGCAGTCCGCCTGCACGATGGCAAAATAGTAGAGTCCGTACTTATTCCTACTGACAAACGCATTACCGCCTGCATATCCTCACAGGTAGGTTGCAGTCTGGATTGTAATTTCTGTGCTACCGCCCGCTTAAAACGCATGCGTAACCTCAATGCCGATGAGATTTATGACCAGGTAGTAGCCATAAAGAACGAAGCCGAAAACTTTTACGGCCGCCCACTTACCAATATAGTTTTCATGGGTATGGGCGAACCACTTATGAACTATAAAAACGTTTTGGATGCGGTGGATAAAATTACCTCAGCTGAAGGCTTGGGAATGTCTCCCAAACGTATAACCCTCTCTACAGTAGGCTTAGCTAAAATGATCCAAAAGCTGGCTGATGATGAAGTAAAATTCAACCTGGCCGTATCGCTGCACTCTGCCCGCGATGAAGTTCGTGACCGTATTATGCCCATCAATCTTAAAAATCCGGTAGCCCAACTGGCAGAATCGTTACGCTATTGGTATCAAAAAACCAAGCGTATGGTAACTTATGAATATGTAGTTTGGCGGGATATAAATGACAGCCAGGCCGATATTGATGCCCTGATAAAATTCTGTAAAATTATTCCCTGTAAAGTGAACCTCATTGAATACAACCCCATTGATGATGGCGAATTCCAGCAAGCGGATCCTATAGCACTGGCCAATTATATTGAAGCCTTAAGCGCAGCCGGAATTGTGGCTAAAGTGCGCCATAGCAGAGGGAAGGATATTGATGCCGCTTGTGGGCAGCTGGCCAACAAAAATGAAATAGCAGCCTCCGTTTAAATGCTTTTGTATTATATGATAGGGTTTGGTTTGGTAGCCTTCGCTTTTAACATGGCCAACCGCAATATGTCTAAAAAAGGCAAGCCGGAAAAACGCAAAACGTACCGTGAGGCTCTCAAAGATTGGGAAGAATTTAAAATGCAACACCCCGGTTCAGGTAAACAAACTTAAAGTCTGTTCCCTCTAACCAAAATTGCTTAGTACCTTTACCTGCTGTATAGATGAGTCAGATTGACGAAATAAAAAAACCCGTTCAACAGGAAATGGAGGCCTTTGAGCCAAAGTTTCGTCAGTTTATGGCCAGCAAGGTGGCCCTGCTGGATCGGATCACCTATTATATCATAAAACGCAAGGGCAAGCAATTAAGGCCCATGCTGGTTTTTCTCACCGCCAAAATGCTTGGTAAGATTGATGAAAGCACTTATCGCGGTGCTGCCCTGGTGGAGCTTATGCACACTGCTACGCTGGTGCATGATGATGTAGTGGATGATGCCGACAAACGCAGAGGTTTCTTTAGCATTAATGCTCTTTGGAAAAATAAGATCGCTGTTTTAGTGGGCGATTATCTCCTTTCTAAAGTGCTTTTACTTTCAGTGGAAAATGAGGAATATGAGTTACTGCAGATTGTAAGCACGGCCGTACGTGAAATGAGTGAAGGCGAACTGCTGCAGATTGAAAAAGCCCGCAGACTGGATATTGATGAAGACATTTACTTTGAGATCATCCGCCAGAAAACAGCCTCTCTTATATCTTCCTGCTGTGGTGTGGGCGCAGCCTCGGTAAAAGCCTCTCCGGAAAATATTAAAACCATGCGCCACTTTGGCGAGCTACTGGGTATTGCTTTCCAGATTAAAGATGATCTTTTTGACTACCAGCTTTCCAATAAGAGTGGAAAACCCAGTGGTATAGACATTAAAGAGCAAAAAATGACTCTTCCGCTTATCTATGCCCTTAACAATGCCTCTAAAAAGGATAAGCGCTTTATGATAAACGTGGTTAAACGCCACAATCAGGAACGTGATAAAGTGGAAAAGGTGATGCTTATGGTGCAGCAATCAGGCGGAATAGAATATGCTGAACAAAAGATGATGAGTTATCAGTCTTCAGCTCTGGAGCTATTAGATCAATTTCCGGAATCTGAAACAAAACAGTCTCTGATTCAGTTAGCCCAATACGTTATCACCCGAACTAAGTAATTTTACTTTTAAAAAAGAAAGTCTAAAGACTAAAATTCGATTGCATTTTTATGGAAAATTCTGAAAAGTACTTTGGTGAAATTATAGACCTTATCGTACTCTATGGGGCATCAATAGTTCTTGCCATTATAGTTCTGATTATCGGCCTGTGGGTAATTAAACGCATCACCAGGCTCATCCGTAAAGGAATGAACAAAAGGAATATTGACCCTTCCCTGCAACCCTTCCTTTTATCTATCATCGGGGCCCTCCTCAAAGTAATGCTCATCATTTCCGTAGCCAGCATGGTAGGTGTGGAGATGACCTCTTTTGTAGCCGTATTGGGGGCGGCCGGTTTAGCCGTGGGCCTGGCCCTTCAGGGCAGCTTGTCCAACTTTGCCGGAGGCGTGCTTATTCTCATACTGAAACCTTTTAAAGTAGGTGATTTTATTGAGGCCGAAGGCTATTCCGGAACCATCCGGGAGATACAGATCTTCTACACATACATGACTACCGTTCAAAACCAGGAAATTATTATCCCAAATGGCGAACTTTCCAATAATCCGGTTAAAAATTATTCGTTTCATGATACCCGCAGGCTGGATATGACCTTTGGCATCGGGTATTCAGATGATATTGATAAGGCCAAATCCATTTTATGGGATATCATCAAAGGTGATGAGCGCATTTTAAAAGAACCCGAACCAATTATTTTTATTGAAGCCCTGGCGGATAGCTCGGTAAACTTCCATGTAAGGGGTTGGGCCAGCCGCTCTGACTTCTGGGATATTCATAACGGACTGAATGAGAAGGTGAAGAAAGCTTTTGATAAGGCTGGTATCGGTATTCCATTCCCGCAAATGGATGTGCACCTGTTTCGTGAAGAGGCAGAAAAACAAAACTAAATATGGCCCGGAAAGGAAAACTCTTAATAATTGACGATGAAGAGAAGCTACGCAAGCTTCTCTTTCGTATTATAAGTCTTGAGGGCTATGAGGTAGAGGAAGCCGGAACTTTAAACGAGGGCCGAAAAAAACTGGAGAAAAATCAGTACCACCTGGTTTTATGTGATGTAAAATTACCCGATGGCAACGGAGTGGATTTTGTACCTGAGTTTAAAAGCAAATACTCCATTACTGAAATAGTTTTACTTACCGCCTACGGCACCATTAAAGATGGTGTTCAGGCTATGCGGGACGGGGCATTTGATTACCTCACCAAGGGTGATGATAACGACAAGATCATTCCGCTGGTTGAAAAAGCTATGGACAAGGCCCGCCAGGCTGAGAAACTGGAAAGACTTCTGGATCGTCAAAACCAAAAGCATAATTTTGATAATATAATCGGCAACAGTCCGGCCATGGAACAGGCTTTACGGCTTAGCCAGAAAGTAGCCGGTACCGATACGTCTGTACTCCTGATCGGTGAAACCGGTACCGGAAAAGAAGTGTTTGCCAATGCCATCCATCAGGCCAGTAATCGCAGTAAAGAAAGCTTTATAGCTGTAAACTGTTCAGCTTTCAGCCATGAGATACTGGAAAGTGAAATATTCGGCCATAAGGCCGGATCCTTTACAGGAGCTACTAAAGACAAAAAAGGATTGTTTGAAGAAGCGGACGGGGGTACTATTTTTCTGGATGAAATAGGTGAAATGGATGCCGATTTACAGGCTAAGTTATTGCGTGTTCTTGAGAATGGAACCTTTTTAAAAGTAGGTGAATCACGCGAAACAAAAGTGGACGTAAGGATTATAGCGGCCACTAACCGAAACCTGGAAGAAGAATCGAACGGTGGAAATTTCAGACTGGACCTCTATTACCGGCTCAGCACTTTCACCATTACCCTTCCCACGCTAAATGAACGCCCGCAGGATATAGACCTGCTTACCGATAACTTTATTGATTATTTCTCTGTTCGCCTGAAACGGGATCGTCCTGAAGTTGATCCTTCATTTATGGAAGCTTTACGCAATCATCAATGGAAGGGTAATGTGCGCGAACTGCGCAATATTATTGAACGGACACTTATTGTGAGTGATGATAAAATACTTACCAGGGCAGACCTTCCCTTTAACTCCGCTGGAGGCACAGGAGGCTTAAATGCCAGTTCTATGTTACTGGCCGATATTGAAAAGTATCACATCAACAGGGTGCTTCAGCACACACAGGGAAACAAGACCGAAGCGGCTAAGCTTTTGGGTATTGGTTTAACTACACTTTATCGTAAAATTGAAGAATACGATTTGGTTGTATAAATGAAAGTAAAAACCAAAATAACCCTGGGACTGGTGTTCCTCTTTTCAGTGATCGTGACCCTGGGAATCATCACTATCCATTACCTCAACCTGCTTACCAAGCAGAATCAGAATCTCCTGGTTGAAAATTACCAAAGCCTTGAATATACGCATGAGTTGCTCAACTCACTAGGCGATATTCGTAATTCATTTGAACCAGACCCAAACTCACGCGTAGCTTTAAATACGGTGGGTTTTAAACTGGAATCAGCCATTAGCCGATTTGAGAAAAACCTGGAAAAGCAAAGAGCTATTAGTATTGAAACCGGTGAGATTCAACTGGTGGAGGAGGTGGCTAGCGAGTTTGAAGCGCTTAAAGAGTATTTAGATGTAACACGTACCAAAGATTATTACTTTGAAAAACTGCTGCCCATACTTGAGGACCTTTCACTTAATATAGATCAGATATACCTGCTCAACGAGCAGACCATCAATCACCGAACACAAATAGCAGAGTCTACGGCAGACCAGGTTATCTATACCGTAGCGGCTATCATAGTGTTTTGTATCCTCATTGCCTTCTCTTTTATGGTGCGCTTCCCGGCCTATGTGGCTGAACCCGTAGATAAGTTCACGGCTGCCATAGACCTGATATCACAGGGGGATTATTCTGCACGGGTAGATATTAATTCCAAAGATGAGTTTGGCAAACTGGGGCTTGCCTTCAATGATATGGCCTCCCGCATGAACGAATTTGAGCGCCTTAACCTGAGCAAGCTCATGACGGAAAAGAAGCGTATAGAAACTATGATCCAGAAAATATCGGAAGGTATTATAGGTTTAGACGCCCGTTTTAACGTACTGTTCATCAATCCTTTTGCTAAAAAATTATTGGGCATTTCACGCCAAAAGATCAAAGGTTTGTCGGCAAAAGACCTTAGTCTGCAAAATCCTATTTTCCAGAATGTGATCCAGGATCTTATTGAATCGGAAAACTCAGATAAGCGGTACACCCGTAACAAGCTTATCAAGGGAAACCTGGATAATAAAACAGCCTATTTCATCCGTAAAGTAATCATTACCTACGCTAACTCTGATAAAGATCCTGAACCGAATGGGTACATTCTCATGTTGAAGAACATTACAGAGTATAAGGAAATGGACCAGGCCAAAACCAACTTTATTGCCACTGTTAGCCATGAGTTGAAAACCCCTATTTCGGCCATTAAAATGAGCCTGCGGCTTTTAAAAGATGAGCGTTTAGGAATACTGGAGGAAGAGCAGGAAGAAATGGTGGAGTCCATAGAGTGGGAAACCAACCGCCTGTTGAACATTACCCAGGAGTTGCTGAATGCTACTGAACTGGAAGCTGGCAGCATTAAGCTCAATTTAGAACAGGTGCAACCGGAAGATATAGTAGAAGAAGCTATTGACAGTGTCATAACTTTGGCGGAAGACCGTGAAATAACCCTTCATAAAACATTGAGCGACAACCTGCCTAAACTATATGTGGATGAAGATAAATTAACCTGGGTACTGGTAAACTTTCTCACCAATTCCATCAAATACTCACCAGTAGGGTCGCAAGTGTATATTGAAGTGATTACCCAGCCGCAATACATTGAATTCTCCGTAAAAGATCAGGGTAGTGGTATTCCTGAAGAATATCAAAAGAGAATTTTTGATCGCTATTACCGCATACCCGGTTCAGGAGGCAAGGGTACCGGCCTGGGCTTGTCTATTTCCAAAGAGCTCATTGCCAAAATGGGTGGTAAAATTGGTATGGAAAGTAAGCCCGGTAAGGGTTCCCGTTTCTATTTCCGGCTTTTTGAGTCTACGGTAAATGATATCCCTCCTTCCAATGTAAGCTAATCAGGTAGCTCACCACCTGATTCCTTAGCTTTGCACCTTATTATGATCTCACGCGAAACCATTGATAAGATATTTGAAACCTCCCGTATTGAAGAGGTTATCGGTGATTTTGTTACGCTGAAGAAATCAGGGGGTAATTTTAAGGGTCTCAGCCCTTTTTCCAATGAAAAAACACCATCCTTCATGGTGTCTCCTGCCAAACAGATCTTTAAGGATTTTAGCAGTGGTAAAGGGGGTAATGTGGTCAGCTTCCTTATGGAGCATGAGCATTACACCTACCCGGAAGCCTTGCGTTTTCTTGCCAAGAAATACAATATTGAGATAGAGGAAACCGGGCAATCCGATGAGGAAAAAGAACTGCGCTCGGAACGGGAAAGCCTCTACCTGGTCAATGATTTTGCCAACCGCTTTTTTCAGGAAAGTCTTTGGAAGACCGAAGAGGGGAAGAACATTGGTCTCTCCTATTTCCGTGAACGCGGCATGACGGATGAGACTATTAAAAACTTTCAATTAGGATATTGCCCGGAATCCGGCACAGCGCTCACAAAGGCTGCCCTTCAAGAATCGTATAAATTAGAATTTCTGGAAAAAACAGGGCTTACCAAAGTAGATGGCCCGCGCCAACGCGACCGCTTTTGGGGTCGGGTTATATTCCCTATCCTGAGCCATACCGGAAGAGTGCTGGGCTTTGGCGGCAGGGTGTTGAAAAAGGACGCTAAGATTGCCAAATACCTCAACAGCCCTGAGAGCGAAATTTATCATAAAAGTAAAACGCTTTACGGCTTATACCAGGCTAAAAATAATTTAAGTAAAGAGGATGAATGCCTGTTGGTAGAGGGTTATACAGATGTGATAAGCCTTTACCAGGCGGGTGTGAAAAATGCCGTAGCCTCTTCAGGCACCTCTCTTACCGTTGATCAGATAAACCTGATCAAGAGGTATACACAAAATGTAACCATCCTATACGATGGCGACAGTGCCGGTATAAAAGCCTCACTTCGTGGAATAGACATGATACTGGAAGAGGGCTTGAATGTGCAGGTACTTCTCTTTCCCGATGGAGAAGACCCGGATTCATATGCCCACCGGGTTTCTTCTGCCGAACTGGTCGACTATATCCGTGAAGAAAAACAAGATTTTCTGCGTTTTAAAGCTTCATTGTTACTTAGTGAAGCCGGTGATAACCCGCTGGAAAAATCCAGAGCGGCCCGTGAAATTGTGCAGAGTATTGCCCTTATTCCAGATGCCTTGCAAAGGGATGCTTATGTGAAGGAGTGCGCCCGGGTTTTGCAGATGGACGAAAAGGTTCTCTTCAGTGAACTGGCGCAGATACGGAAAAGTAAACAAGCTAAAGAACGTACCACCAGGGCTCGCGAGGAAGCACCTAAAATGGAAGTGGTTCAGGAGGAAAGTCCCACTCTTACGGTTCAGTCCAAATCTTATAAGCAGGAAGAAGCGCTATGCTGGCTATTGTTGAATTACGGCACTAAAACGTGTGAGTTTGAGATGGAGGGTGAAACAGTGGAAGAAACGGTAGCCGAACATATTATAACCGAACTGGTAACCGACCAGCTGGAATTTGACAATCCACCTTTCCAAAATATACTGGATCATTTTTCAAAAGCATTTGACCAGAACGAAAAGATACTTTCTGCCGAAGACCTGCTGCGCCATGAGGACACTGAACTTGTGAAAACCACAGTTGACCTGGTAAGCGAAAAATACGAGCTTCATAACTGGCAGAGCCGTAAAATCTTTATTCCTGAAAAAGACGCCTACATAAAAGATTATACCCAGCAATGTGTACTGCGCTTTAAAGAAAAAAGAATCTCCCAGCTTATACATGAAGTACAGCAGAAATTTAAGGATGAACCGGGTGACAGGGAAAACCAGCTGCAAATGCTTAACCGGCTAACTCAACTTCGTGTTAAAATAAATAAAGAGCTGGGCCGGGTAGTATAGGCTCATGTTAAAGAGTAATCCTAAATTTGCTCAAATTCAACATCGTTGGCCCCAGTCCGTACTCCGCAAAAACAAATACTTCGTAATTTCCTATCGGTAGGTTTCATACAGGGCCTGGGTTTAATGTTGCCTTTAATTACTATTCCTTATTTACTAAAGGTTCTTACAGCCGAAGGCTTTGGAGTCATAAGCTTTGCCTTGGCATACACCTCATTCTTCATAGTTTTTACTGACTACGGCTATAATCTATTAGGGACCAGGAAGATTACTATTGCTAAAAATGACCAAAGAAAAATTAATACCATTTACAGTACTATGCTGGGCACTCAGCTGATCCTTACCATTATAGCAGCCATGCTTTTTATACTAAGTGTTTTTATTGTGCCGCAGTTTGCTGAAAACAAAATGGTCTTTCTTGCCACTTTTGGTATTGTAATAGGGACCACCCTATTGCCCACCTGGTTCTTCCAGGGTATTGAGCATTTTAAAACGCTTAACTGGATCCAGTTTGGCTATCGCTTGATATACACCGTGCTTACCTTCTCATTCGTCCAAAATAAAGACGACATGATATTGGTTCCCCTTTTCAATAGTGTTACTACCATTGTGGGAGGAATCATTGGTCTCGGGTTTTTACATTTCAGGTACAATCTCATTTTCCGTTTTCCCACCCGGGCTGCTATTTATACTTCCCTCCGGGAAGGGAAAGATCTGTTCTTTTCGGCAATTTCGGTTACTGCCATGCAACACCTCCCGGTGCTAAGCCTGGGGTTCTTTACCAATCAAAGTGTAGTAGGGTATTTTTCTTTTGTTGAAAAAGTAGTGCTGGTAGTCCGACTAACAATTCAGATATTGAGCTCCGTACTCTTTCCCCAGGCCGTTGCAGCAGCCCGTAAATCTTATGAAAAAGCCAAGTCATTATTGCAAAGTATTGAACTCAGAGGTGGCATTCTTCTCCTGGCTTTTGCCATTGTGTTTTCTCTGGTTCCTCAACTTTTAAAACAAATTGACTCACCATACACCTCCGAGGTAGTGAACACCCTATTACCCATCCTGGCATTTTACCCGCTTTTTTTCCTCTTCAGGATTACGTCACAGCAAATGCTACTGGCTTTTGACCATGATAAGCTCTTTGCCCGCATTCAAATTTCAGTGGCTGTACTGGCCGCTTTTCTTTTGCCAGCTGCCACATATTTCTATAGCTACACCGGAACGGCATTTACCATTTTATTTACTGAGTTAATTTTGGTCATTAGCTTGCGCTCTAACTGGAATAAAGTCTCTGTAACCCGATTAACAGCGTGAAGTTTTCCGTAATCATACCACTTTATAATAAGGAGCGGCATATTGCCACCACCATTAATTCAATATTGAGTCAAACCTATACCGACTTTGAAGTCATTGTGGTGGATGATGGTTCTACCGATGAAAGTGTTGAGGTAGTTGAAAATATCGGATCTCCAAAGCTTCAGCTATTTCAAAAGCAAAATGGAGGTACTTCAACTGCACGCAACTACGGCTTCAGAAAAAGCAAGGGCGAGTATCTCTGTTTTCTGGATGCAGATGACCATTATCTGCCCCATTTTCTGGAAAATATAAATGCCCTTATCGAAGCTTTTCCTGAAGCAGGCATTTATGGAGCCAACTACGTATTTCAAAAAGGAGAACGTAAATTCCACCCCGGACACTTTGGCTTACAGACGGGTGTTGAAATGGAATTGATAAAGGACTATTTTGAGTCGGTTCTCTATGGTGAGCAGGTTATAATCCCGTCTTCCTCTGCGATTCCCCGAAGCGTTTTTGAGGAAGTAGGTGGCTTTGATGAATCAATCCGTACTACCGAGGATCAGTTGCTTTTTAATAGTATCGCACTACATCGGCAGGTAGCCTTTCACCACACTGTTTCTTCAGTATATAATCAAGGGGCCGAAAATATGAAGACTCATCGTGTTCCCAAGCACGAGATTGAGTTTGCTGCACATCTGCATAAGATGATAACCAATGGAGAGGTTCCGGAAAAGCATTTACTCAATGCGCGAAAGATAGTGGCCGCTAACCTTATTGGGGTGGCCAGCATGAATATTCTGGCCGGGGATAAGACTACTGCCCGGAAATTCCTGAAAGACCCGCGCAGCAAGCTATTACCTGAAAGAAGGAAATACTGGGTTATACTTCTGGCTCTACCCACCTTTTTGGTACAGGCGCTTTATGCGTGGAGAAAAAAATTACTGAATAAGCGTTGAAAAAACTGGTTTCCCAAATATTAGCCGTGGTTGTAGTCTATGAGAAATCTATTTCGGAAAGCCGTTCTTATCAAACCTTGTCACCCCTTATTGAGCAGGGCCTGACCCTCCTGGTATTTGACAATAGCCCTACCACGCAAGAGGCCCCTGAAACAATTATGTACCATCACTCCCGCCATAATGAAGGTGTGAGCGGAGCCTACAACTTTGCAGCTCAAAAGGCAATCCAGTCCGGTAAAACATGGCTGTGGCTTTTGGATGATGACACCCTGGTTGATCCGGATTTTGTAAAAGAGGTTTCCACTCACCTGCAAGCCGGAACATCTGCCGGCCTGTATGTTCCGCGTATTCTCTCTAGGGGAAAATTGCTGAGCCCTTTCCATATGCACCAATCCCTAAGCAAGCGAATGGAAAGTATAAAGCCGGGCCTTCATCCAATAGAGTATATACGCCCCATCAATTCCGGGATGCTGATACAAACAGACCTCCTTCAGCAAGCCGGGGGTTACAGCACCAGTCTGCCATTGGATTTTAGTGATATTGAATTTACCGATCGCCTGAAAGACATACAGGAAACGATGTATGTAACCAAAGCCTTTTTTGAGCAAAATTTTTCCGGAGATGAACGTCCCCCGCTGGCTAAAGCCAAACAACGCTTCGCCATGTACGCCCGCTCAGCTTCTGTATATGCCAAAACTGTAGCTCACCCTTACCACCTCCGTAAGCAGGTTTTAAAAAGGGCCCTCCGGTTGAGCCTTCAGTATTTTTCACCGTATTTTATGGCGGTATTTTTAAAAACGTCATTTACGGAATGATATCAGTCTGCATGGCCACATACAACGGAGCGCAATACCTGCCAGCTCAACTTTCCAGCATCCTTTCTCAATTAAAGGAAGAGGACGAGCTGATTATTTCCGATGATGGTTCCACAGATGGCACCTTATCCATCTTAAGAGCCATAGATCAGGAAAATGTAACCGTATATGAAAACCACTTTAAAGACCCGGTGCGCAATTTCCAGTTTGCTTTAAAACGAACCGCTAAACCCATCATTTGCTTTTCGGATCAGGATGATATCTGGCTGGCCGGCAAAAGGTCTGTTATGGTAAAACACCTGGCCGGTGAGACAGCCAGGCTTTTGGTGATGAACGGAGAAATTATTGATGAAAACGGCAAACTAAGCGGAGGAACTACTTTTGAGAAATGGCGCACCCATCAAGGGTTTTGGAACAATTTACTGCGCAATACTTTTATGGGTAGTTCCATGGCTTTTACCGCTGATCTCAAAAAATGGATTGTACCTTTTCCGGCCAATATAGCTATGCATGACTGGTGGATAGGTCTTATGGCCGAGAAGGCAGGCCATGTTCAGTGGACGGATGAAACCACCATTCAATACCGTATACATGGCAACAATACCAGCCTGAAAGGCAGCTCAGCAGCTCAAAAATTAAAATGGCGTATACAGATGTATCAGAGTGTACGGCAGAGGTTACATAAAATGAACCACAGCTGATGCGCGCCAGTTTTTCCATAGTAACCTATTATACGGATCTGAATGACCTGCAAAAGCTGGTGCAAAGTATTCAAGCCTGTACCTTTTCATTTGCATTAACTATAGTGGATAATTCACAATCTGAACAGATCCGCAACTTTTGCGAGGCATTGCAGGTGGATTATGATGCCCCGGCCAAAAACCTCGGTTATGGATCAGGACACAACCGCGTATTCAGAAAATATTTGGGTAAGGCAGATTTTCACATTGCTATTAACCCGGATGTATACTTCCGGCAAGGCACTTTTGAGCCTTTACTGGATTTCATGACGGCCCAACGAGATGTGGGCTTGTGCACCCCTAAAGTACTGTACCCTGAGGGTGCTACTCAATATCTATGTAAGCTGGTTCCATCACCAGCTGACCTTTTTATACGCAGGTTTGTCCCTTCCTTTTTTAAAGGTTTTACCGAAGCGCAGATCAGACGATATGAGATGCGCCATTTTAACTATAACGAAAACCTTGAAGTACCCATCCTGAGTGGGTGTTGCATGGTACTAAAAAACCAGGCTCTTGAGCGCTGTGGTATGTTTGATGAGCGCTTTTTTCTCTACCTGGAAGATGTAGACCTGAGCCGGAGAGTATATCAGAAATACCGAAACATCCATTTTGCCGGTAGCTCTATCGTACACCAATATCAAAAGTCATCGTACCGCAAGTGGAATTCATTAAAATTACATCTTAACTCTGCTTTTAAATACTTTGGCAAATGGGGCTGGTTAATGGACAAGGAGCGGAAACAGATGAACCATAAAGCTAAAAAGGCGAACCATGGTAAAAGGGTGTCTTAAGTTTTCTAATTTTACCAATAATCATTGCAGATGTATTTAGCACTTCTTGCTTTCGGTACAGCCTTCTTTATCACCTACTTTAGCATACCTGCTATTATAAATCTCTCGTTGGTAAAAAAGCTTTATGATCTGCCTGATGAGCGGAAAAAGCACAACGCACGGATCGGGTCTCTGGGGGGTATCGCTATTTTTTCAGGCTTTATTTTTGCCTTTATATTCTTTACCCATAAACTATACTACCCGCAACTTAATTCATTACTGGCAGGGAGCCTCATCCTTTTTGCCATCGGCATTAAAGATGACCTTTACCCACTAACGCCTTTTAAAAAATTTGGAGGACAACTGGCAGCGGCTATCATTGTGATCATTCAGGGTGACATTCGTATTCAAAGTTTTTACGGCTTATTTGATATTCATGATCTGGATTATTACACCAGCCTTGCGCTTTCCATTCCCCTGTTTCTTTTGCTGATAAACAGTTTTAATTTTATTGATGGTATAAATGGATTGGCCGGATCAATTGG
>CAJNIZ010007512.1:2364-16032 GCA_905231905.1 Symbiodinium pilosum
AAAAAAAAAAAAAAAAGAAAAACGATTTTAGTTGTAAATAAACCTTACTGATAACTTAGGCCGGCCTTGAGAGGCGTGGGGAGAAGCGGAGCGGTGGCCTCCTAGGTTTGGGGTGCCGGTGTAGGGTTACGGGTTTAGGGTTAAAGGTTTAGGGTGTAGGGTTTAAGGTTCATGGTTTAGGGTTTAGGGCTTGGGTGCCGGTTGCGGGAGGCAAAGGAAGCATGGGAGTAGGGGTTTAGGGTTTAGGGAGTTGTTGTGGTTGCAGTGGGTCATAAAGGTTATAGGGGGCTTTAAAGGCTTTAGGGATTTGGGGCTTAAGCCGTACAAGGGGTTTAAGTTTATGGGTTTGGGGTTTGGGGGCTCATGCTTTTAGGTTCCGAGAAGGTTGGGCTGAATTGCAAACTTGGGGCCCTATGCTTGAAGTTCTGCATCCGGAGCCTCTAGCTCTCTCCGTAAATTATCAGGAACCTTCTCGTCTTCTGAGGCCTCAATTTTCCGGCATAACACACTAAACCCGAAACCCTAAACCCTGAAGCTCTTACCTCCAAAATCTTGAGGCCACGGCCTAATGGCGCCTCCCTTCATTCATGGATATAACAAGACCTCTTCAATCTTCCGCGGGGGTCATGCTCACACGACCGCACGGGAAGCCCTCTCAACCCTAAACTCTAAATCCTAAACCCTAAGCCGTAAACCCTAAACCCTAAGCGAACGACACTTGAGACTTCAGGCTCTAGGGTTTGGGTGTCAAGGCTTTACCACCTTCCGATGCCTCGTCAACACGGACACTCACCAGCAACCAAAGCCCATGTGAGCAGCGTTTTTCTGGTGGTTAAACCTAGTAAGATTCTGCTCCTTGTATAAAATATGATACCCAAAAAGAGGAGGTAATCTTACTCTATAAGTTGGGTACCCTAGTATACCGAAATAAAGTACTACTCATGTAAAGTTCAGGTTTGAGGGACTTGAGGGATTAAGGGTACGGCAGTATCATGCAAAGCATAGGGTTTAGGGTTGAGGGTTTAAGGTTTAGGGTGCAGGAGGGATGACAGCAACTGATGCAAGGAACCCTGACTCTCTTCCGTCGTCGCTTTCGGAACCCAGCTTCGTCCTGATATGTTCTCTAATCCGCGCACAGCCAACAAATGCATCCAGGGGCTGCGGGCCCTCAAACCTAAGCACGAAGCCCCAAAGCTAAACTCTGGGCCTACAATATCAAGTTCTACACCCTTCTCCTGAATTTGATATCCATTTAAGCCTTACACCCTAGAATCGTTAGCCCTATTACCCCCTAAATCCTAAACCCTAAACCCAGAACTTTGAGATTCTAATTCCTCTAAGCTCCTTCTGCATGATACGGAGATATCGGTTCAGACCTCTGGCTCTCAGGTGGCAGGATTTTAGAGCTTGAGATTTAGGTGGTTGTCAAAATTATGGTCCCTCTTTGGATCCCTATTATAAAACGGCACCTAATATTTGGGGTACCCAAAAAAGGGACCATAATTTTGACAAAGATTTGAGTAGTGCTTTTTTGGGGTTGTACCTAGTATAGAATCTTACTCTATAATGGGTACCATAGTATCCCCAAATAAAATACTACTCATTTAGGGTTCTGACTTCTATGCTTCTTTGATTCCAGGCGTCTTGTCTTTAGAGCCTCTTTTGTGTTTGGGCCTAGTAAGGGGTTTAGGGACTGTGAGGCTCATGTGAGTAGTGTTTTTTTTGGTGGTTGAACCTAGTAAGATTATCTTCCTTAAATAAAATACTATACCCCAAAAGGAGGAAATAATCTTACTCTATATATAGTGGGTACCATAATATCCCCAAATAAGATACTACTCATGTAGGAACATGCAGGGACCTGAAAAAGGTGCAGTTCGGGTTTAGTGACCACACTTTCCGAAGCCTTCGCTGGAGCTGGGGTTCAGCAAGTTTGGGGTTTAGGGATTTAGGATTTAGGGTTTAGGGTTCAGGGTTAAGGGTTTAGGGTTTAGGGTGCTTAGCGTGTTAGCCGGCTATGCGGACTTGCGGGTGAGGAGTGTGGAGGATTTTGGATAAAGGACCATAGTCTAAACTGCGAGTATCCCCCTAATAACCCCAATAGTAGTCCCCTATATACTCCCCTATATAACCTCCCTTTAAGGAGTTTAGACTAAAGCTCACATGAGGGTTAGGGATCAAGGCCACCTACATCACGGAGCTTTCAGGCCTGCGTCCCTCAACCTTGCGTCTCAATTTTCTGGGTTGCTGTGAAGGAACTTAAATTAAGCTACTGTAATGGGTATATATATATATAGAGTGATAATAGAGTTTCCCCAAGAACCTCAACAACAACCCACATCCAATATGGTTTCCCAGATATATTGACTTAAATTAAGTTCCTTAACAGCGACCAAGTTTGTGAGCATCTTCTGCAGGGGTCCATGGAAACATTTGAGCTGTCCAGGGATACTAGGGAGACGAATATGTTGAGTGATAAGTACGCGGAAACCGCCGGCGATAAACCCTGTACTAAACAACGCAGAAGAGGGTTTCAAGTTTAGGTTTTAGGGTTGGCGAGCAGTTGCTGCTGCAGAACGAATAGGATACCCTTCCCAAAATTGAAGCCGTCTCGAGTCGCAATCTCAATCTTTCTGTTCAGTAGTCCCCGAAAAAACTTGCGGCTCTAATTTGATGTTCCCCAAGAGCATTGAAGTTACTGCTGGAGTCCAGGCTGGAGCCACAAGCTCTCCGTAGCCAAGCAGCATACCGCAATGTTCACGCAAAGAAAGAACCAAAGCAGCCTGTGTTAAGGGCCATGGGCGTTCAGAGTGTAGGTATTTGGTAATTGTAAGAATTTGGGGTAAGAATTTTGGGCATCCTCCAGGTGGATACTACACATACTTTGGACCAGATCCTGCATAGCCACAGGGTTTAGGGTTTAGGGTACCATACCTCCAATGTTTTGGTATATAGGGTCACACCTCTGCTGATCAAAAAGAATAGGAGTTTAAAAGGCTTTACTACCGAGAAGCCAGGTCAGCCCAACCGCTCACGGGTCCCCCACCACCCGTAAATGTTGGGCACGAAACGAGGAGAAAAGGGTGCTGGGGTAAGGGGTATGAACCTATGTACATGTACATTACTCTGTTGTTCTGGCGGGGTTAAAAGGCAAGCATATTTGCAATTAGTCAAGCTTCGTGGTTTCCATCTTATTTGCCATTATCCCTATAAACCCTCTCTGCTATGGTAGTTTCCATTTTCTTCTCCATTATCCCCAATATAAGACATTACCTGCACCTTGCTAAACTGCCACTCTCAAGTTAGGCATCTCATTATGGCGAGTTTCCAGGGAATGGCCTAGGAACGAGAATCTGACTAGCAATAGCTGGGCCACAGAAATGAACACTACAGCTTCCCACAGAGCTCCATCCAAAAAGGGCGACGAAATCATGCGTTGCTTTTGGCCACGAAAACGCAAGCCTGGTAAAATCAGGATTTGCCCGAAATTCTGGTAGATAAGTCCTGAGACAACTAGATTACGTACCGTGGTTGCTCCTCATTTTACACCGCGCCCATCTTGTCATTCGGGAAAGGGCTGCACAGCAACCTTTACCTTTGCACAGTTGTAGGTATTCAGAACATGTACGTCAAGGTGCCCCCAAGCCCGAATCCTCATGGGATTCAGTAACAGCTGATACTGGAACGTAGAACTCCACTAATACTTCCCCTAAATGGCCTCAAAGGGGTTACCCTAAACCCTAAACCTAAACCCTAAACCCTAAACCGTGTGCCTAACTGCCCAAAGCCGTAAACTCCATACCATAACTCTCAATCACCTCAAGCGGGTGATACGCCTGCTGGCATCCTTCTAAACGAGAGAATATGGGGGGTTTCCCAAAATTAGGGGGTTTAGGGTTTAGGGTTTTTAGGGGCACCTACTATAATGGAGAATCAAATGGAAATGAAAATGGAAAATGAAATGGAAACTGTGTTTATGTAGGGGATTATAGGGATTAGGGTTTCCCAAAATTAGGGGTACCCTTTTTAGGGGTCCCAGTAATAAGGACTATAGTATTTTGGGGTCTATATTGGGGTCCCCTTATTTTGGGAAACTACCATATCTTTGGGAGAGTGGGCATTTTCCTTCCCAGAGGGTTTAGCGGTTTAGCGCCCAATCCACAAGTTCCTCCAAACCTCGGAGAAAATGCGATCAATCTCCACCGACACTTCTGAGCAACTCCTCTGAACTCCCGTAAGACACCGTAAACCATTTCTGTGAGATCCCTTCCCAGACCCCTGGGAGGATCTAAAAATTGGATCCCCTATAAAGACCCATTATGACTGACCCCTATATAATCCTTATATAGTTTCCCCTATGGTTCTAGGGGATCTAATTTTTAGATCCTTTTGGGGGTCTGGGTTTGCATGTCCATGAATCAAACATGGCCACGTTGCAGGAATGTTGATGCAAAGATGATCTGAAGCGACAACCTGGATGTCGCATTTAGCTTTCAGATTCTGGGAGCTGAGGGCTTATCTAGGACTTAAAGGGCTTAGAGGGCTTCAGATTTTTGTTTAGCTTAGGGTTTTGCTTTTGACATCAAATCTCACGCTTTAGAATTCAAGGCCTACTTCTCTGGGATCTTGTCATGACTACCAGGACTATCCGAGTGACCCTAAGCCGATAAAGACTGTAAATGGTCAGAGGAGAAACGAAAGACTCTTAGCATTTCCCTTTACATGTTCGCGTTTGCGGTTTTTCAATTTTAGGCAATACCTACGTGGGGGCAAGTTCAAGTTTCAACGCTGCCAAACGGTAGATTCTTCGAATTGTTTGCTCTTTGTGGGTCCCTTGTATAAGACAGCCCCTAATATTCAAACCCTGACCTAAACCCTAATATTCAGGGTACCCCAAGAAGGACCAAACATTTGAGTCCAGGGTTCCACTTGGCTGAATAGCCCCAGCAGTCCACGAATCCTGAGCCCTGAACCCTGAACCTCCAACTCCATGTGAGCTATAGTCTAAACTCCTTAAAAGGGGGGTTATATAGGGGATTATATAGGGGACTACTATAGGGCTTATTAAGGGGGATACTAGGAGTTTAGACAGTAGCTCATGTCATAAATCACAGAGCCTAAGCCCTGAGCCCGAAACCCTTACAGCACATTGGTTTAGAGTTTAGGGTTCGGGTTTATGAGGTTTAGGGTTTGGAGCTCATTGGGCTTGGGGTTCGAGGTTAGCCCGGGGAGTCTAGGCCCTAAATAGTATAGCTTCCATTTTCTTTTCCATTATCCCAATATAACCCCGATACAAGCCCAATATAACCCAGATAAACACTAAATACCTTAAAACTTCTTAGGATTTAGAAGGTTTCCAATTGGGGCTTGCGGTGCACAGCTTAGGGCTTTGGGAGCATGAACTTACCATGAATATTGTGTGACTACACAGCTCTTTCTTAGGATTGTTGTACACAAAGCCTGTCCCCAAGTGTAGAGGTACCTTCATGGCTTGTATCATGCTGGACATCTTGGAGCCATTCGGGCATCATTTCGCCATGCGAAGTTTCCCAGAACCCCGGAGAAAAGAAAAAACAAAAAAAAAAACTCCTGAATTACTACTGCTGATACTAAAAATCCTACATGACCTTACTATACTATAGCACCACAATTCCCAAGGTTCGGGGTACTTAGCATCATGCCGGATTTTTACTATCCACCGTAGTATCAGCATTAGCATTATGTAGCAGTAGCTGTAATTACCGAGAAAGCCAGATTTCTTCTTGAACCCTTTGCAAGTCTTCCCATTGCCCAGCAACGAGGTGTCTGTGAAGCCTAGGAAGGTCTCTGTGGCGATCCTGCTTGCAGATGTTGTAGGGCTTAGGGTTTAGGGTTTAGAGTAAGGATTCAGCTTCAAAAGGGTACAGGGCGCAGGGTTTAGGTCCAAAGGCTTCGGGATCCAGAGAGGAAATGGCAAAAACCTTGTAGCCCGGGCATTCTCTTTCTGCCTTAATCAGCATGAAGCTGCATGCCCTCCAAGCATGTTCGGCCACAGAGAAACCTAAACCCTAAACCATGTTCTTTCCATTTGATTCTCCATTATTGGGGGCCCAAACCCTAAACCTGGGAAGCAGACTGGGCGGTAGGTGTCAGAGCCAGGACAGCGACTCCGGTGCCAGAAGGATGATCGTCTTACTTCGGCCACATCTGGTGGTTTCCCAAAATCAGGGGTACCCTTTATCAGAGGGCGAGGGCCTAGCCCCAAAAAAGCCTGCCGTCCTCATGTGGAAGCAGATCGTCGCGGTCCGAATCATCTTGCCTGAAGGTTAGAACACGCCCGGCTTCAGGGATTCTGTCTCAATCGGGCTACTAAGGTGAGGGAGATGGTTTAGG
The DNA here is from genome assembly GCA_905231905.1 of Symbiodinium pilosum. NCBI lineage: Eukaryota > Dinophyceae > Suessiales > Symbiodiniaceae > Symbiodinium > Symbiodinium pilosum. Next base: position 8,737 of record CAJNIZ010007512.1, read on the forward strand.
GTGTAGGGTTTAGGGCTTAGGGTTTGGGGTTTAGGAATCCTGTGTGAGGATGTTTTGCATGTTGCAGAGCGAGCGATTTGCATGTCAAAGTCAAATCCTTAGAAAAATCTTAATAGTAGAAACAGGGATCCCCTATATACCCCCAGTTGCCATTTTGTTTTCCAGTTGTCCATTTGATTCTCCATTCGTGGGGGGTAATATCATTAAAAAATCTAGCTTGCGCGGAAGGCCTCGCAATCACACCAATGTTATTACTAATAATAAGAATAACAACAATAGGTATATTAATAGTAAAATAGAAAACAGTCATGATGACAATACTCACACTCAGTAGCAGCCTGGTTGAGAAGGCTCACATTTGCAGGAGAAGCAATCACAGTCTTCCCAGGCATTGGAGGTTCCTAGAAACTAGATCCTACTCTCCTTGGTACAGAAGAACCTTCTTTCAAAAAGTCCAGAGCAAAATCCAAGTACCTGAGTGCGTCAGGGCGAAGTTGTCTTCGCCAACCAACGCCGCAATTCGGTCCACCATGAGCCAGGCAATCCACATGAAATTGACGCCTGCAGAACGTAGGGTTTAGGCTTTGTGGTTTAGGGTTCGAAAGAAGCTTCTCAGACCTGGGCTCATGTTAAGCTTGTTGGCCGGGGATCTTGTCTTACAGCTGGAGTACCGCTTGCATGGGACGCAGGATGGACAGCATGCCCCTTCAACACTCAAGCTTCAACCAAAACAAGGGCCTTTTATCTACTCCCCACACAGCCATTGCAAGGACGCGGTAAAGAAGGGAATAGCAGACCTGGCAACCAAGTGCCTGAGGTCATACCCTGACCCAAAAAATCCTGAATCCTAAACCCTACTTGGAGGGTAAGGGGGACTTGGTAAGTAGGTTAATAACCCCTATAACCAACATAGTAACCCTAATTGTCCCCATGATTAGCCTACTTACTACTTCCCCATGACCCTAAACCCTAAACCCTAAATCGCAAACCCTATGAATCTCAAAGCTTGAACCCCAACTCCAGAAGATCTCTGGCTGAGGCAGGCTTCACAGATCTTGCATTAGAACTGTTGAGTTCAAGGGTTGTTTAGGGTTTAGGGTTTACGGTCCGTTGTGGATAGAAAGCTTGGCGCCTTCCAGATGCCAAGAGGCGTGCTGCAGGATCGGATGGTACCTGGGAAGATGGGTAAAGGTCCGAGAAGCGCAGGACCCCCCAACCTGTAATAGTGGTATACTAGGAATCTAAGAGGACCCTAATATAATCACAATTATCCCTTATAGTGACTATTACTGGGTGGGGGGGTCCACCTAAAATGTACTCAAAGTCACATTCTACTTAAGAGGGACTATGAACCCCTAATAATTCCTATATATTCCCTAGTTTCCATGTCATTTTCCATGTTCTTTTCCATTTGATTCTCCATTATTGGGGAAAGATCATCAGGAATGTGTTTGTAGCTCTTGGCGTAGCAGTGTACAGACACTCAAAGTAGTTACCTCTCGCTGATGCCATCACAACAAAAGCGGATCCCCTTTTACTTACACATGCTTAGTAGGGCATAAGGGAAGACAATCCACATGTAATATGTCCCCTACTAACCCCCAGTAAGTTTTAGGGTTTGGGTGCTGGATCATTGTCTCTTACAGGAAAACCGGGTTTAGGGTAGATGAGCTCAGGGTTTAGGGTTGAGGCTATTACCCAGACAAATAGTGGACATGTGTTCCTGCAGGGACTAGACTAAACTACAACAAAGACCCCAATGTCCACGGTTGAGGGTCCCTTAATAAGGCTAATGTTGACAGTAAGGGGGTTTGCAGCTTAGGGCTTGTATACTCAGATAATGAGGCAATAACAATGCTCAGAAGGATGTTCCTCGTGTGCCGTTTTATGTCCCAGTAGCTCTTGTGATAGCTGTTGTTGCAAGGCGGCATGACCCAACAAAGGCCAGGCAATTTTCGATCACCAGAGACAGTGCCACAAGCATGGCACGTAAAAAGAAGCACGGGATTAAAAATCTCTTCCCGTCTACACACGATACGTAATGAAAATCCATTCAGACACTCATCTGGGTGTCAATAGACTTTGCATGAGGGGTTTGAAGTTCAGAGTTGCGGATTTGGGTAATATGAAGCTTCTAGACTGCCCTTTACAATTAGAATATAGTAGTTTCCATTTTCTTGTTCATTATCCAGTATATCCCCTATATAACCACCCCTACGCATCCCCTATATAAGCCCTATATAACCCCTAGTGCAGCACCTGGCATTTGTAGGCAATCTCTGACACGGGGAAGATCCCCCATCCGGAGCTACACTGCTTTCAGGTCTAGCCGTCTAGCCTTGCAACTTCAACCCCAAAGAACTTACTGGGGGTTAGTAGGGAACAGGGGAGTATATTATATAGGGATTATATTACCTTGTTCCCTACTAACAACCAATTAGAGAAACAACAGAAATACGTACAAGCCAGATTCAAGAAACGAGAGCAGCAATGGTAGTAATAGTGATATAGAAATCCGCTGAAGCCCAGAAAAGCTTCCCGCTCAAAAACTAAGTGCCTTCACTCCGTCCAAGGAAAAGTTTGAAGATTGCCAGATAACGGCTAAAAGCAACTCATTGAAATATTTGGGGGGCATGCCCTCAGATGCTCAGGGAAGGAACTTTGATGCAAAGAAAGTGGTGGCCGCCAGAAGGACGACCAACATCCAGCTGCCGGCAATTGCCTGAGCTCTGACGAAATCATCAGCAAAGGATGATATGGGAGGTTCCACACATAGGGGGCCTCAACATCGACCCATATATACGTCGTAATCCTTATTGCAAGGACGCCTAAAAGGACTCGGAATCTCTGGAACCCTCATATGTGTGAGGATGAGCCACCCCTTGCAGATAAGCAGAAGCGATAGTTTTCCTGAAAGTAGCAATCTTCAGAACACCACCAGTAATCCTTGACGGCACGAATGTCAACAAAGCAGGAGCATTCAGTACGCCAAGACACTAAAGACGACGATGCTCAGGAACACCGCGAGGCAAGAGCGCTTAATTTAACCCTATACCCCTAGACCCATATATACGCCCTATATAACCGTATGTGAATTCCTAGGAGGACAGACCCCCTGGGAAGGACTCCACCAAAGAGGAGTACTTCTACAAAGGAACCCAGGGTTCTTAGGGTTTGGGGTTCTTAGGGTTCTTAGGGTTCTTAGTTGGGTTTAAGGTTTAGGGTCTGTTCTACCCTTTGAAATCTGCCTGAACTGCCGTTGATGCTAAGAATCCTGCATGACCCTCGTATACTACAACACCACAATTCCCTAGATATGGAATACTTAGGGACATGCAGGATTTCTAGCATCAACCCTTTCTAAACTCTCTATAATCCCAGTTTCCATTTGTTCCGTGTTCTTTTCCATTTGATTCTGCATTATAGGGGTTATATATCCCTATAATCCAAAACACTAAACCCTCTGCAATCCCTACATCTTCCATGTATAATCCCAATATAACCCCACCAAACTCCCTGTAGGATTCCTGTCAAATCTTCAGCATCCACCATTGCGCGGCCCAAGCGCCCACACAGCGTGGCGGATGTAGTTAGACTCTGCCTGGGTTGCTGAAGGGGCTTAAGTTAAGTTACCATAATGGGTATATATAGTGAATAATAGGGTTTCCCCAATATAACACAAGGGACCTAAATTGAAGTACCATCATGGATATATATATATATAGTGAATAATAGGGCTTCCCCCATATAGTAACCCAGAACAAATGCCTGAACAGCAACCCAACTGCATGCTTGAGTTTCACGGCCAGGGCGGCCACGACCTGGGCTCTGAGGAGTTGGTTTAAGGGGTTTAAAGGGTTTAAGGGGCTTAAAGGGTTTAAGGATTTCAGGGTTTAGGGGTTTAAGAGTTTAGGGCTTAAGGGCTTAAGAGTTAAGAGTTTAGGTTTAGGGGTTTGAGGGTTTAGGGGTTCAGGGGTTTAGGCTTTTGGCTTTAGGAGTTTAATTCAGGCTTATGAAGGGTTTTCAGTGTATTAGGCTTATTAGGGGTTATTCAGTTTATTAGGCTTATTAGGAATTATTCACTTTATTAGGCTTATTAGGGTTATTCAGTTTATTAGGCTTATTAGGGTTATTCAGTTTATTAGGTTTAAGGGTTAGGGTTATAAGGTTGCCAATCTCAACAAGAAGTTGCCTGACCACTGCCCGCCCAAACACTGGTTTCTCAATTCGGGGTACCCCCAGGGATCCTAAATATATAATAGGGCTTAGGGTAGTTTAGGGCTTAGGGTTTTGGGTTTATGGTTTGGGGATGTAGGCAGATGAGAACGCTAAACCCTACAGCCTAAACCTAAGGATAATATGCGGGTCCAAATTGGGAGTGATATGTAGGGGCAAGTTTCCAAACTTCATAAGTTTCAGGGGCAACGCATGAGGAGTTCGTTTCTTTCGAGGGCTTTGATGACAGGACCCTTCTTTCCCGGGCATAACACCATACCAGCTTGAGCAATCCAAGCCACCATGACGACACGAACAATACATGTAAAGAATGCATCAATTTGTGCAGTGGGATGACAAAAAACAACTTCTTGACTGCAGCTGAGGTAGGTGAGCACGGTGTTTTTGAACTGTAGTCTCATGGTCCTACAATCACCAGTAGCCTAGCTCACCCGGTCTAATCTTGCAAGCTGGGCGCGTGGAAACTACAAACAGCCACACATCACAAAAGCCTCAGAGTCTCGGAGAAGCTTCAACCCAACTAATCCCAGACCAGAAGTCCTAAATCCTAAGCTGAGAGCCAGATGCCCTAAAACCTGAGCCAGGACCCTGAACCCCGAAATCCGAACCCTGAAGCCTAAAACCAAAAGTCCATATAATCCCTATATAACCCCATGTTATAGTAGTTTCCATTTTCTTTTCCATTATCCCATTATTACAGTACTATACTGGCAAGGCTCTGTGATCCCGATGGTCGCAATGGCATCCACCCACCGAATGACCCCTCCGCTGGAATCCCGTGGGGTTGTGTCCTGTCACACATTTTTGGGAGTTGGGGTTGGGGACCCTAAACCCTAAACCCTAAACCCTTTGGGCTTTCTGAGCTTAGGTTCTGGGTTGTACAAACTCCGACGCGTAGCTCCCTACAGCTTCTAACTTTGGATCCTGTCGATGGAAGAAGTCTTGAGAAGTGGAGAGCATGCGAACTTCGCAGTCTATGAAGGATATGCGGAACAAAGTAGAGTCCATTCGCCTCCGGCAGAAGCACGCTATAGATCTCCCGAACTAGATTCGCAGCTACCCTTGAGCAGCAGTTCCCTCACGTGGCTGTTTTTCCATGGCAAAAAGCGGTGTACCCAATTCCTCCCAGATACTCACATGGCAGTACCTACTAACAAGGGGGCCCAGGGGACCCTATAGGGATGTAGGGAGTGCAAGGAGGCTCTAGACCTAAGGTCTGAGAAGCCTCGACATACTTGTCATAGAAATCCCAAAGCCCTGAACCCTGCACCTCAAACCTCAAATCTTGGGTACTGCCCCCACCCAGGAACAGTCTACAACAGGTGTCAGATTAAGCGCTACATAGAATTACATGTTGATTATGAATATCCAACTGTTACTGGGTGGGGGGTAGCCAACTTAAACCCTGCACCCGATTAGCCCTAAACCCGCATTCATCCTAAACGGCAAAGCCCGGGGTCCAAACCCTACGCCTCAAACTGTGCTTTGAAGGAGATCTACCTGCCTCTGTCAAGAAGGAATGCCATTGGCACATAGGGAAGAAAGGATACCTGGGATCACGGTTCAGGGTATGGGATTCATGGATTGAGAGGTTGAGGTCCAGCGTTCAAGGCATGAGGTTTAAGGTTCGAGGTCTAGGGAGCAAGTATATCCTACTCGTAACCAGGTTTACTAAACATAGGGCAGTAATTCTTGGATAAGAGTCAACATCAGGACTCATAGCACGGACATAGAAACATTGAACTACTGCTTCAAGAATGTGAATGCCAGCTACTCAAACTCCTATGACTATCGAGGTATCTGCGGTGATCCGATCGGCACGTCAGGATAAACCCAACAAGCACAGACCCTAAACCTCAACCGTGTAGCTGCAGGCAGCCAGACAAGGATGATCTTTCTGTCCCTCAAGAAATTAAGGTCCTTCAATCTTGTCCCAAGCGTATTAAGGCTCTTGGCTTTTGAACTCTACGGCGGGATAGGTGTAAGGCTTGTAAAAATGTGAAGTCTATTTTTGTGCGCCCAACCCCGATGCTCCTTTTACCCCTTTTACCTTTAGGAGTATAATTGATAAAATGGCCAGTGCTTTGGACATGTAGTGGGCCTATCTAGCTATTGTCTGAGGTGGAAAGGTCCTGGATGCCAACGCTCCAAGTATGAGAGCTTCAGAGAACCCTAAACCCTAAACCCTGAACCCTAAACCCTGAACCCTGAACCCTAAACCCTAAACCCTAAACCCTTAGAGCTGGCATCCCGAACCCTGAACCACAGAAGGGCCCTCTTCAGCAAAAAAAATGTTGAGAATCGCACACTTCATGCTGGGATACAAGGCCACAAAGAGGCCAATGGTAGGGATTGCCACAGCGCCAACGCAGCCTTACTCTTCAGGAAACTGAGATGGGTATGATCAAGGGTTTGCTGTTGAAAAAATTAATTTAAGCTATATTATCCCCCCATAGCGGAGAATCAAATGGAAAAGAACATGGAAAATGAAATGGAAAGTTGGGAATATAGGGATTTAAGGAGCTTGCATACCTCAAACGCTCAGGGCAACAGGACTGAAGAGAATGGAAGTCACTCAGCGGATTGCTGCGGAAATCGATTTCTGTCGTTTGGGGATCAAAATCCTCATCTTGCGATTATGCTGTTTTCCCGAATGCGTAGCAGAAGGGTTCCCGTTTTAAAGTTGGGGTCCAGGGGTCCAGGAGGCGACGCGAGGTCGTTGCGTTTGTGTTCGCAAAGCGTCCGCAAAGCGTCCACAAAGCGTCCCCCGCAAGCGTCCGCGGAGGGGCGGACATGCCGGAGAGTCCAAAATCGTCGCGAAACGCAGAACTGTCGTCACTTTTTACGTTTCGTATCACAAAAGTGTCAACAGTCACAGGGATCGGGGGGGTCGTGGTCGCGAAACCCAGAACTGTCGTCACTTTTGGACTAGCCTCGGGTCTTCGCGTCTCAAAAGTGTCAACAGTCACAGGGATCGGGGGGGTCCTGGTCGCGAAGCCCAGAACTGTCGTCACTTTGGGACTCGTCTCGGATCTTCGCGTCTCAAAAGTGTCAGCAGTC
>CAJNIZ010007513.1:3805-23726 GCA_905231905.1 Symbiodinium pilosum
AATAATGGGGTTTCCCCAATATGGTAACTCAATTTAAGTTCCTTAACAGCAACCCAGACTCCTCTTAGACAAATCTCGGCTGTTCGCAGGCTGTTCGCCTTGCTCCGTGTTTTACAGAGCGGCACTCTTCCAGGAACCCCGGGTGATATCCTAGCTGTTTGTGCGTGTGCGTGTTGTTTTTTCGCAACTCTATTCTTCTTGCAGGCCAGGGTGCACTGACCACCCTGGACGTGCACGAGCTCACGCATGGCTGCGAGAAGTACAAGGTGATCGAAGGCACGAGGGCTGCTTGAGAATCTTTGGGGGCGCTGCGGGCGGCGAAGTTTTGGCTTCTCGTCACAAAGAGGAAATCACGTCCCTTTAGCATTGCTTGTATGACATTGTAACTATCAGCCATCATCTGCTGCTGCCGCCGCTGCTGCTGTCACTGCCGACATCGCTGCTGCGGCTTCTCCTCAGCACCGCCACCGTTGTCATTGTCGGCCCTGCCACCGCCGCCACCTACACCAGCGTCATCCTCATCATCCTCATCATCATCATCATCATCATCAAATTATTGTGCTGTTGTTCCTACGTCTTTGCAAGGGGGCATAGTTGAGGAGCTTCGGATTGAGGAGGGTGAGCGGTCCGGATGATGTGCGCAAGCAGCGGATCCAAGAAATACGCACCCCACAGAGACTGCCAAAAGAATGGTCAGTGATTTTCATGCGGGCTACAGTCAGAACCCCTGGCACGACAAGCCTCGACAGCATCCCTAGTCCCGATTCCAGAAACTCTCTTCTTGTCTGTTTCATCTCCCTCTCTGGAATGTAGCTAGTTAGCAGTATCCCAATTTCTGAGGACTGACATTAGCACAGCGTCTTCAAAACAGCACCAGGGCTCAGTACATATTATGCCTTCAGTTTCCCTGCAACCCCTGTATACGATGCTGCACTTCTTTCATCATCTTCATCTGCGCCCTCTGGCACAGCTTCCTCAACCTGCTCTTTGGGGAAGAGCAGGTCAAAATCGTGCCTCAGTGCAGTACAGAGATTTGACGTCTTCTCAGAACAAATTAGCTTTCGGCATTTTAGGGATATGGGATAGTTTTCCTAAATAGGGGACCCCAATACGAACCCCAAAATACTATATAGTCCTTATTATGGGAACCCCCAAAAAGGTACCCCTAATTTTGGGACACCCCCATATAGGACTTACAAGAGGTTGTGGGCATCTCTGTTAAAGGAACATTCTGAAATACGCGCGCTTCTGAGACTTTGGGTCCCTTTTTGGGGTGTCTTCACGGCAACCCGTCATGTTGAGCTGTAATGGCTCCGAATCTTGAGAATATTTTGCATGGTGTCTTAACATCTTCTATCTGTTGAAGGGGTGCCTGGAGACTCAAGATTTCATAGCCCGAAACCCAAACCCTAAACCTTAAGTCCTAAACACTTAACCTTAAGTCCTAAACGTTACACCCTAAACCCTTAACCCCTAAACCCCTAAACCCCTAAACCCCTAAACCCCTAAACCCCTAAACCCTTAAACCCCTAAACCCTAAACCCTATAAACCTTAGAAGTCTGATGGCAGGTGTAGGGCTCGGGGATGATCCGACTAGGCTTGGGGAGGCATAGGGCTTGGGGCTTTCAGCTGACCCTAGGGATAATATATGGTTTTATTGGGTTTAGGGTTTAGGATTTGGGTTTAGGGTTTAGGGATAACACAGAGGTTCTATAGGTAAACCCTCCCAACGGCCATGTCAACAAGCAGGAATCCTAGGGGCCGAGATCCTGGGCGTCCCGACTCTTCAAGGGATTTTGGCAACCAACACTGCGCAAATTAGGACTCTAAGCCCTAAACCCTAAACCCTAAAGGGCTTAGGGGCCCCAACTCCGCAAAGTAGGACTCTAGACCTATAATTCTATGGGGTCCCAAACAGGCAAAACAATCCGCATAATTTTCTTTTGGGATATGTGATTGTACAAGAACAGTCCCCACATAATCCTTGAGCGTACCCGTATCTCCCTACAATCCCTGTGTGGGGTCTTGGGGCCCTCCTTGTTTCCACCTTCCAGAAGCTTAGGCTCGGAGAGCTTTACAGGACCAATCTCCTAAGCACATTCGCTCCAATCTCAAGCAGCAGTACTATAATGGGGTTTATATTGGGGTTTTATAGGGATAATGGAAAAGAAAATGGAAGCTATAGTATAATTGGGTATATATTGGGGTTGCCACAACCGCAACCCTAAACCCCAAACCCCTAAACACTAAACTATGTCCTGATGGCAGGGCTCATGTAAGCACCGGGTGTGTTGGGTTGTGCTGAGTGAGGAAGCCAACCGCTCAGCAGGTGTACCGGAAAGGCAGTTCTCTAAATTCCAGCGTGGGCTTTGATAAGAGGGCTTTGGTAACCACAACCACCAAAATTTGGAGCATATTACAGTCGTATGACCTGGTAGTTCCCATGAAAATTAGTGACTCCAAATATAGACTCTAAAATATGATAATTCTTGTCATGAGGATCCCCAAAGACCCCCTAATTTTCGGAATCCACATGACAGTTTCTCAAGGTACGAACACCCTTAAGGGGATACGCTCATGTTCATTGAACAGATTACAGACCTGCCTGCGCAACTCCCATATGACTGTGCAGACACGGGTGCAAATATTTCGGCAGCACCAATCCGCGAGGTTCGTCGTCTTCCCAGTCATCTTTGCCCACCTGAGCCATGAAAACACCATCAATCTGATGGGCTATGTCTGAACTCCCTAAAGGGGCTTTCATAGGGGATTGTGGGGGACTACTTAGGGCTTATTAAGGGGGATACTAGGAGTGTAGAATATGGCTCACATGGTCTGGGGTTAAGGGTTACACACCAAACCTTAACGCCTCAAATGTATCACGCAGCCAAACTCCTAGACCGGGTTGGGTGGTACTTTAACAGGCCCCCAAGATACTTATGCATAGGTCCTCTTATGAACACTCATAACTATCCCAGAGCGCCGCCTAGTAAACCCTGAGCCTGAGGGACGTGTCAGGCCGTGATTGTTGGTCCGGCTTGCTGGTTGTTAGTAGCCCAGACCCCCTAAAGGATCCAAAAGATGGAACCTCCCAAAATGATCCCCATTACTACATTGGGGAAACTAGGGTGTTTTTGGGAGGCTCCATTTGTTGGATCCTTTGGGGGGGTCTGGGTAGGGGAAGGAAAACGACAAGGAGAAACAAATGGAAGATGAAATTACATCTGGGTGTTTATAGGGATATGTTGGGTTTAGTATGGGGTTTAATCTTTTTGTTTGCTGGGGGTTCCTCTGGGCGGGTTGGTTGGTTGGCTGGTTGGCGAGCCTGCGACATAATTCTAGCAGACAACCTATCTTTTCCGGGCTCCCACTCATGAGACCTGCTAACTTGTAGTTATCTTGGAAAGGGGAGGATATTTCCAAAAGGAACCAAACACTTCTACGAATCAAACACTTCTACTTAGCGCAACAATATTGGCATACCTGCATCGCAACAAGATCTGATTCGCTAGCGGGGATGGAAGACTTCCCTCAGTCGCAGCCATGCTTCAAGCCGAGCGTCGAGACCGCGCTTTGGCAGGTCGTCACTCGTGAAAGACTGGGCCCTCCAGAACTCCTCCACGCAATGCGCATGGGCACCTGGCCCAGGCAGTAGGAGTGCCTAGTTACAACCCCAAATGACCATAATGTAGGTTCCCTATTTGGTTAGGATCCCCTTTTAAGGAAGTGTATTCCCAATGGCCCCTTCTTTACAAGGACCTTTAGAACAACCCCCATCTGCAAGTATGCCCAATTACAACCACAAGCCTTGTTGCTAAGCTGTTTTTTCCATGTCCTGTCAAGCTTCCCCGTAAGCTGTCTAGAGGCTCACGACGAAGCCGGGATGCTAGCTTCTTGAACTGGTTATATTGGGGTTATATTGGGATAATGGAAAAGAAAATGGAAACTACAGGGATTATAGGGATTATTAGGGTATATATTGGGGTTATATTGGGATGATGGAAAAGAAAATGGAAACTACAATCTAGCTTTGGTCTTTGGAAGGGCTTCACCTTATCCACTGTCTGACATTCGTTTCAATGGATACCAAGTGCCGTGCTGGGATGTGACACCTGCTCTTGCAGCCGAAAGTGGGCCACGCAGGGTCAGAAGCCGCGCTTTACACCCCACAGAGCTGCTAGGAACTTAATCTAGACCCCAGGAGAAAACCCCTAGCAGAAGAACACCAAAACCTCGACTTTTAAATCTTAGCAAGCAAAGGACAAAGCGACGAGGCCTTTTGAACTGCAAGACCAATCCTTACTGACAAGAAAAGGACGCACAGAGCACTCGGAAGGGCACTAAGCTAAATGCTCATAGAAATTATCTCTGCGCAATAGGACAACTGCAGCGCAGCGTAACCAAGCACCACCCTCAAAAAGGATATCCCCCAGAATATCTAATGCCTACACAAAAGTCTTCGTAGGGCTCCCTTTGGGTTCCGTATTCATTTGGGGGAGTGTAATGAGACTCTGGAATGCCGAAGCCCTTTGAATTCTCATGAAGCCACAGCATGCTGTGGAGAGTCTCAGGCAAGACCTATCCGCACTTACACACCGTCAACATTCGAGGTCTCTTTTCCGGATCTATATGAAGTTGGAAAAGCTAATTCAGCCTAAAGAGAACAAAGAATCCTCTGAGAGAGGCTGATTTTCTCAGCGTCCGCATGAAATTTTTTCGTGAACTGCGCTGCCTCCAGCGTACAGGACCACCACAACCTCCTCATCCTGATATGGCACTGCAAGGCTCATGGAAGTGATGACGACTCTGTCGGGGATAGAGTGGTACAGAATTGGCCAGAACTTTTCAAGTTCTGACCTGAACGCAGGCGGCATTAGAAGTATCCTTGTTGAGGTCATTAGTGTAGTCATCGTACTTCTAACCTTTCCTACAACAACCCACGAACATGCAAGTAGCAGACTGATACACCAGCGCAAGATTGAATCCCCCCTCCCCCACATACAACGCCAAGATGTGCTGGAATGATCTGCCATGAGAGAAGCAAGCTTTACTGTGCGAGCTAGGGTCCCCAGATTTCAATTTGATTGACTTTGGTGCATATACCATGATGGCCAGCATTGATGCTGCGCATGAATGTCTGTACCGTCATGGAACATAGGCATCAAAAAGCACAACACCCTTTCACACGCCAAGTCCCCATGAAGGCACCATGACTTTGTCGTCTTTTGTTGATACTCTGCTTGTGACCCCACGCGTAACTAATCGTGCGCTTTGAGAAACGCTAAACCACATATACCCTGGACAAAAACATATCTATGGGCCTCCTGCTTACTGGTGCCTAGCAGGGAATGAGGGATTATAATCCCTGTATGACCCCCGTATAACCCCAATATAGAACCTATGATCATGTAGTAGGTTCCATTTTCCCTACTAACCCCCGGTAGACCTACGGGCCTTACGTACGATCCACTTTGTCTTGGGAATCCCAACAATAGAAGCCAAACAGCCCAAACCCGAAACCTAAAACCCGAAACGTGGCACCCGGCTTCCCGGGCAGACAGCACGCAGTCAGCTACTCGGAGGATGGCGGCTAGGTCCTCAAGGAACAGATTCTCGTAAACCGGTGCCACCACGGTTAAGCTTTGGTAGTTTTCCAAAATAAGGGGACCCCAATATAGACCCCAAAATACTATAGTCTTTCTTATTGGGACACCCAAAATGGTACCCCTAATTTTGGGAAACTCCAATTTAAGGTTTAGGGTTTAGGGCTTCCGAGCTTGGGTTCCAGGGTTCGGGGGTTGAGGGTTGAGGGTTTGGGGTTTGGGGTTAGGGCTTAGGGTCTAGGCTTGGGGTGCTTAGGGTTGAGGATTGAGGGGACAGGGTGGTAGGGTTATGCAAGTATATCATTGTACCCCGAGCCTACCTAGGTAGTTACATAGGGATTATGAAGGAACAATGGAGGATGAAACAGAGAAGGACATAGAACCTTCGACCCTTATAGAATGACCAAGGTCCCTTGTTGTCACTATTTGATGTGGGTGGAGGCCCGATCAAAACCATTGCTGTAGTAGTACAGTACTTGCAATGGCCCTAATACTAATCCTCAATAGTAATAAGAAGCAGAAAACTTGAAGGAGCACTGGTACTGCTTGTATTAGTATTACGAATTGTAGTCCTTGTATGAGTCGCAGCAAAAGCAGAAGGAACAAGAAGAGGAGTGCAGGAGTGGGAAGACTGGAAGAGACCATCCTGTCATTCCCTTACTGGTTGCTGGGTTTTAGGGTTAGAGTTTAGGGTTGTGGGTAGGGAATGAAGAAATCGAAAAAAAAATGAAAGCTACAATATCACTGGGGTTATCTATAAGCTACTACAGAAGCGGTGAATGACATGTAGCTTATGCATGCAAACAAGCATGCTAGCTGCAAAAGAGGAGCAGAATTGCAAGACAAATGAGGTAACAGCAACAATGACTGTTCGCATAGAGGTCTGAAACCCATGAGTGACTGAGGTTTTGGAGCTTAATTGCACCATCCGCTATCAACTGAGAGCTAGAGGTTGAAGTTGGAATGGTGCAGGTTTAGGGTTTGGGGTTTGCGTTTAGGGTTTAGGGTTTTGGGTTTGGGGTGTAGGGTTTTGGGTTTTGGGCAAACTCTGCTGCAATGCTGTGAGACGTGGCCTAATTTCTAACCCCGGCGCTCAAAAAAAAGCAAGGGATGGTCCTTCTCACAGTGGGTAAGAGACAGCCCGGAATCCCACACCTAAACCCCAAAGCCAAGTCCTCAACTTCCAAACCTGCAACCAACATCCCAAACCCTAAACCCTAAACCCTGTAACCCTAAGCCCTCCTCCTCAACTCCCTGCGCCCGAAACCAACCCCCCCCGGGTCCACGAGGCGAAGCTGAAACGCATCAATGAGGATCTTGGCCAGGACCTCAGGCATAATACACTATAGTACATTATAGTATACTAAAATATACGATAGTATACTATAATATATTAAAGTATACTGTAATATGTTAAAGTATACTGTAATATATTAGAGTATACTGGAATATACTATAGTATACTACAAAATACTCTAAGCTATTTTGGTAAAGGTAGGGTTTCGCCCAACTTTGAGCTGAGGCGGGCTTTCCAAGAAGCACTTGGAAGCGCTTTGACTCCACTGCAGCTTAAACTGGACTGCTGTTAAGGAACTATACATATCCGTTATGGTAACTTAATTCAAGTTCCTTAACAGCACCCCAGTAAATGGCCACAAGACCGAACTTTGGAGAAGAGCTCCCCCTTGTTGTACGCATGGCTCGGGAGGGCTTCCATCTTGGGCTCACTTCAGAAATGCAGCCCTTCTGCTTGTCCAACTGACTTGTGCTTCTCCAGATGCTTCAGGGCTTGAGCTCGAGGACTTACCAGTTCATGAAGACTCCAAACCTTCCAGGGTAGCTTCGCCTTCACGATCCCATGAGCTTGTTTGTCGAAGTCGGAGGCATCTCTGTGTCGAGGAACCTCGGTCTTTCACCAAGCCACTAGAAAATCAAAGAACATGATTTCTGGTCCGTATTGGAATCCAGTTCGGGTACGCCAGAATCTGAACTTGTGCTCCCAAAGCCAGGGTCCACAGTATCTACCTGCAAAACCAGATACTCACATAAGGACCCCTTAAATGCGACCCGTAAATATTAGAGAAATCCCGCAATCATCCAGGAACGCCGCCACGCGCTCGGCCACTGCTTGCGAGAGCTCCGGCCTAGCCAAAATCCATGCGTTCTTCAAGAAGCAGAAACTGCTGTTAATTGATGTACTAATACCTGATACAGTCAGGTAAGTGCTTATTCAAAACATTTTTTTCAAATCTACCCCAGGGTCCCCGCAGGCTCGGGAGCCAGGAAGCCCGCAAGCCCCAGAAGTGGCTGCCAAACAGCTACCACGCCGGGGTTCAGGACAGAGAAGTGGCCCACGCCTGCAGGATACCTCAGCTGTTTTGCAAGCGGGGTTCAGGGCTTAGGGGTTTAGGGTGCTTATAGCCATTTTGATGCAAAGAAGGCCGGTCCTATTTGGAGAAGCCCCTATATGCAAGGAACTCAGTTTCCAAGCAAAACAGAAGAAACTCTCCAAAGTTGTGCTCAAAGTCATATCCAGGCAACCAGGTCTGTGCCTCTGGCAGCAGTCTCTTAACCGTGTCCTGCACATATTCCATGGAAAGCGGCGGCCGCGTGCACACCTCATCATCTTGCCCGCAGATGATGAGCATAGGCGCACGGCGCGCCGAAAGAGAGAAGGTCTCCTCGGGATTGACCGGAGGTGGCTGGAAGCCTGCGATGTTGACTCGGCAGAAGTCTCCGTCCAGCTGGGAGATGGTCACTCCACCCCGGGAGTGCCCCACAAGTCCGATCTGCTCAGCACCCCGCTCTCGAAGCCAGGCCACGGCCTTGCGGACGACCTCGCAACGCTGGACCTCGCCGGCCTCGCGGTTCAACAGCTCACCCACAAAGCCACCAGGCGACACAGCTTCCTCATGGCTGACAGAATCGTCCATCTCTGGAGCCACCACTGTGAAACCTTTGGCTACAAGTGCTTCAGCAACATGCGCCAAATCTAGGCGCGAGCAAAGCAGACCGTGGACGAGGACGGCAGCACGAGCGGTAACAGCCGTAGGAATCTCACAGCGGATAAGCTCGCCGGGTGCTGGCACGTCAACAACCACCGGGCCCGAACCGAGTGGCAGTCCCAAAACACTTCTCGACAACTTGCGCGAGCTGAAAGCATATGGGTATGCTGACATGCGTGTTCCGAGAGCGCCCTCCCCAGGCAGCCAGATAGAAGCAGGACGGCCGCCGAGCACAAGATCGTCGCTGTACTGCATCGCCCGTCTGGCTTGCCGAGTTCTCTGACGCTGCGACCGAATGCCTACGCCGGTCCCAACGGCCAGCGGCACCAGCCCAGCCTTCAAATGCAGGATGCCATCCTCAGCTGGCGTCAAGAAACTCATGAAGAGGTGCCCTAGCCTTGAAAGATTAGAACACAAACGCTGCTCACCGTAAGACTCTTGGGAAACCCTCAACACCACCATGCCGCTGACCCTAGACAAGACACGAAGGCACGTTGAGGGTGCGTTGGCGGCCGAAGACCAGCAGGAGGCCTCCATCCAGTACAGCCAGGGGCCGCGGGAGCTTTGCCGGCACAAAGCATTGCACAGAGAAGCTGAATGAAAACAAAAGCGCGGAAGGATTGAAGTGGGTGCGACTGTAGGAGTTGAAATGGGGTGTCCTGCTGGCTTGCTGAAGGACATAGAGAGGAAATGGCTTCACAACATTGCGAAGATGAGCTAAGGAAGTGCTCATGCGTCACTAACTGAGAAATTGTCATCAACTCCATGGGCTGATGACATGCTCTCAGAATATGGGAGTTTCCCAAAATTAGGGCTACCATTTTTAGAGGTACCAATAATAAGGACTATAGTACTTTGGGGGCTATATTGGGGTCCCCTTATTTTGGGAAACTACCATATTGATCCAGCGTGACAGGCTTTTGCCAGTCCAAGGCTTACTCGGAACAGCAGTCGACACGATGCGCTGTCGACTTTGCGCCTTTTGTGGTAAGCATGCCAGCCCTTGACAAAGAGCTCGCCTTTACCCTCAACTCCAAAATCAGCCTACACCCAATATATGGAGAGTGAACAGCTTCACACAGGTTGAATCAGCAGTGTCATTCTGAAACTGGAACACGCGCACGCAGAGCTCTGAACCGTAGTTGGAGGTTCTTCCTTAGAGTGACCTCTGACAGGGCATAAGAGGAGTATGAAGGCATGCTATTAACATTCAGAAGCCCTGAACCTTTCCATCGCTGGACAGCTTCAGACCCTTTCCGTGCATAACTTGGGCCGCAACGCGCTGTCTCCGGCTGCTGCCCTTCCTAGGATGCCGTCTGCGCGTCTCTCAAAACCAAAGTCATGTTGGGGATTTCATATGAGCCATAGTCTAAACTCCTAGCATCCCCCTTGATGATCCGTATAATAGTCCCGTGTATAATCCCTTTTGTAACACCCTTTAAGGAGATTCTGGCTCATATATGCCTTTGGGGCTTGACCTGGTTGTGCGCATTCAAGTTAGCATGACAATGGCATTTTCTCCGGGGGTGTCAAAACTGCGTGGAGCTCCCTTTTCGGGCCAGACCGGTAACCCTGAACCCTAAACCCTATATAACCCCAGTATAATAGTTTCCATCTTCTTTTTCTATTCTCCCAATATTGCCGGGAAACTACCCCATATGTATATATATATACATACATATACACACACTATCCAACTGCTACTGAGTGGGGGGCAATATCCCAGTCAGACCTTACGTTTGACACCTGGCTACCAGGGACAAATTTAAGTCGCACAGCTTTAGAGCAAGGATCAACACCCCACCTCGGATGGTGATAGCCTGAAGCACAAAAAGCCTCTGTGATCCTTAGACCCCACTGGTCCCCAGGCCTTAAACCCTAAAGTTAAGCCTGGACCAAAAGTCCCCATATCTCCCCAACCTCCAGACACTCTCCAGCAGAGGGCCCCACTTCGGGTCGAAGTCCCCAAGCTCTCGGAAGGCTTCCTGCCAGGGCTGGTTCGTTCGGGCGCTTGGCTTTTTGAAGTTTAAGGTTCAGGGGCCTATGGTGGATTCGAAAAATCCTGCATGACTCTAAGTACTCAATACATTGCATTATACTGCAAGTCACGCAGGAGGTGTAATATCAAAAGTAGGGGACATCACTGGTTTAGCAGGGATTTGTAGGGATTGAGAAAAGATGGGAAAGATCCAAACGGTGCGTGTCTCGAGCCTCAACGCTACGATCCAGAGTGACATGGGGTGGCCTGGAACACCCCAACCCTCAACCATAAACATTGAATCCAAACCCAAAGCCCTAAACTCTAATCCCTAAACCCTAAATCTCCCCTACACCTCAGCCCGGTACGAAGGTTTCTTCTTTGTTCCCCCATGGGTAGAGCTGTGAATGGAAGCTCCTTGGCAGCGTGGACCATATACTGCTTGCAAGTCACATTAAGTAGGTTCACACTAGGATTTCGAAATATGTTTCAGACGATACCTATCCTATCAAGACTAAAAGGGAAGCTTCCCATGTAGTGAGCATTCGCTTCCAGATGACTCCCCGACACCCATAGCGGTCAGCATCCAACAACGACTCCAAAATCAGATCATGACCCATGTTTACTATGACTGTTGTTTTATAACGCTATTAGTGTTACTAGCACTATTGCTATTCCTACTACTATTCCTAATACTATTCCAAGTACTAAGCAACAGCGCCTCCATATTGGGAATGCGGATATTTGCGAGGTTGTGTCGTTTGGACTTGTCCTTGGTGCTCCTCCGGCTTAGGGTTCAGGATTTGGGGTCTATGAAAAGGTTTAGGGGTTTTAGGGTTTAGTGTTTAGGGTCTAGGATGAAGAGAAATGCATGCGTGCAAGACATTCAGCCAGCCAATTAGGCGAAACCATCCTCAGGCAATTCGACTGTAGACTTGGAGAGATGGCCTTCCTTCATGTACCATTTTTACTATTGTTTCAAGTCTACCCAAGGAGATTACATACGGATGTCAGATACATCGGAAAAATGGGTTGTGTAGGAAGTAAATACGGATCATAACACACTATGCTCACGCGTACGCAGATGCTGTGAATTGTGCAAAGTGCTTGGGCATACAAACCTACCATGAGATCCTTCCTTAGATGGAGTCGGAAAAGGCCTTGGCCGAAAGCGGTTTGGGGTTCAGATTAAAGGGGTTTAGGGTTTAGGGTCAAATGGGAGCAATTTATACACACACCCGTAGGACAATAGGAAGCCCACTATGGGGAGCCTCAGTATAATGAATCTATAGGGATATTCACAAAGACGACGCAAGTCCAAGGTTCCGGGCTCAGCTTTTGGGATCAGTTGGGCTTAGGGGCCTAAAAAGATTGAATGAGACTTTGTCACAGGTTGAAAAAAGGTAGAGTTATTCTAGAAGAGTACCTTAAACATGTTTTAGCCCCACGAACAGCCAGCAGTCTTGAGGCACGACACAGTCCTGGAAACCTTCGGACTTTGTGATATCATGACTGCTTTGCAAAGCCGTGTGCACGAATTTCATTCTGAAAGCCCTGCAATTCAGCAAGGTCAGGGTTTGGCTATATCAGGGGGGGAGTGCTCTAAAGTTCAGAGGTCTGAAGTGCTTGCGTTGCAGCAAAAGCGTGATTCTAAACCTAAGCGGTCTGACACTCATTGCGGCTCCTGACTTTCTTCATGCTGCGCAGCTCTTTCGGATCAGCCCTGCGCATCCACACCAAGTCGCACGGCAGGTGTGTGCATTCAGGCTACATGTATGACATACTTGTGACTGCTCGAGGAGATGAAGCACTGTTCCTGCCAGACAAAAGTGATCTACATATGATTGCCCTCTCGCTCGCAAGGACCAGCATGCTGACAAGAAATGCGAAAGCTTGCTCCCCTGCTACTTGAGGCTTGCTAACAGTGAGCACGAGCGGCAGTCCTGTCGACATCGTCGTACACCTTGCCACAAGCTTCGCAAGGCAAACCATCCCTTCCCAACTTCAAGCCAACATTATCCATGTGAGCTATAGTCTAAACTCCTAGTATCCCCCTTAATAACCCCTACCAGTATAATACTTCCCTATTTAATTCTATTTATGGAGTTTAGACTGCAGCTCATGTGTCCATCATGGAGTCTGGATCATAAAGCCCCGGCCTAGGTCTCTCGTAGGTATAGGAAAATATTTGTCCGACATTCTCCCTGTCCCAAACGTTACATTGATCAGAACTAGGGGCCCTTCTGTACCCAACTCAAACACGCACATTTGCATAACTGATCCACAGCTTTGAAATATCCCCACATACCACACACTGGATTTCCAATCCCTGCCGGTAGACCTGAAAAAAAAACACACACACACACACAGAGACAAACAATTTGCCAGAAATCTTGCGCCCCAAGCCCTACAATCTCCGTCCCTACCCAACCCTTCAAGCTCTTCTAGCCCGAAAACATAACTTTCAGAACCGCTTCAATTCCGACTGCGCCTCGCGGTGACACTCTCGTAGCCAGGCTACGAAATAGTCCCCATCGTCGTCGGCGGTCTGGCTAACTGCAGTGTTTTCAAACACGGGGTCCGGGTTTAGCGCTAAGCTGCTAGAGTTCTGGCGAAGATCCTCAAAAGTAGGGTGTCCGTGTAGGGGTCGCTCGTAGTCATCACGATGCAAAGCAGGATTTCTCGCATGCAAGGAACCCTCGCATTGGCCTGTTAAATCCTCAAACCCTCACGGACTAAACCCTGAACCCTACGCCGAGTGGGCAGAACCAGTTAGCAGGAGCACCCATCGGTCCCCAAGCGGAACCTTGGGATCTTCCAACAAGTGGCTCACGGATGCGAGGTACCACTCCTGAATGCATTTCTGGATTGCTGCGTGTTGAATGTTTAGGGTTTAGAGGATTTAGGGAGGGCTTCTGCAGCCCTAAACCCTAAACCCGTTTTGAGTTTGGGGGAAGGATTTGGCAGCTTTGGGGTGTTGAGGGTAGGTGGTGTCAGGTTGAAGGCTCGGATTTGTAGTTTAGGTTCAAGGTTTGGGGCTTAGGGCGTAGGGTTTAGGGCTGCGGGTATGTCAAGTTTAGTGGATCCTAAGGGCCTTTTAGGGCCTTTCAGGGCCTCTTTTAGATGGGATTTGGTGGGCCACGCTTAATTGTATACCAATCTGGTGTTGAAAGGTAAGGGGTAGATTTACTCAAGGCATTTCCACTGAAGGCGCGCCCTTGTATGATGTGGCTTGCAAAAAGGTCTGGCATGGTCTGTATTTATCTTAGAGCGCCCCGGAACTTTGCGGTAACTTTCATGTGAGCTATAGGCTTAACTCCTAGTATCCCCTCTAAATAACCCCTGTAGTAATCCCCTGCATAATGCCATATTTAACCCCCTTTAAGGAGCTTAGGCTATAATGCCTACGTTTACTTGCCGCACGCCAGACCTTGCCTCAAATGTGCTTGAAATGAGCCACAGTCTAGACGTTATATGGGGGATTCTTTAGGGGACTACCATATAAGCCTTATGAAGGGGGATACTAGGAGTTTAGACTATAGCTCAAAGAACGTTAAATTCTGCATTGGGAACTAGATCCACAAGTATATAAAGGGGGGTGTTAATGCGGAGCTAACATTATTGTACATCTGAATCTAAACTTGCTTGTGAAAATCAACCCTCTTTCTTCTGTTGAAAAAAATCTGTTGCATCTATATGTTTTCCCGACTTGGGATACCGGTTTTTTGCGCTCCTGAGGATCCCTCAAAACCTGAAACCCACGCACTAGCACCAGACCCTTGTAAGGACCCTAAAGCCCCCAAACACTGCATATGGGCTATAGTCTAAACTCCTCGTATCCCGCCTAGTTACCCCTGTAGTAGTCCCCTATATAACCTCTTGTAATATAGACCCCTTTAAGGAGTCTAAATTCTGGCTCATACACCACTACTACAGGCTAGAGGGTCCTCCTGATTCATAACCAGAGTTTCCATTTCATTGTCCATTGTTTGACCCTCCAATCCCAGGCTGGCTTCCAGGTAGCCCTAGACCTTGAACTGCTAAACCCTAACCCCCGAAAGCCCTGGACCCTAAAGCCCTACACCCTAAACCCCTAAACCCCTAAATCCTAAACCCCTAAACCCCACTCCAAAGCTTTGAAGCCCTAAAGCCGTAAACCCTAAACCATACCCTCTTCCCCCCGCCGCCAAAAGCCTGCGCCACCCGCACGATCTCCGTTGCGCCGCGCTGGCGCAGGGACTCGGCAAGCCCTGAGATCCAGGTCCTCGAGATAGGGGGTTTAGGGCTTAGGGGTTTAAGGGCTTAGGGTTTGAGAGTTGAGGACTTAGGGCCTATAGCTTGAAGTTTGGGATTGGTTGGTGAGTTACTGATGAAGATGCTGCCTGATGCCATAGAAGCATACAGTCGATGCGTTCGTGTTCGGAAAAGCCCTGGCCTCTGCACTTCACACACCCAAGGTGGAAACCTCGAAAGCTGAACGTCCACCCCTCCCATCCCCCGCAGCAACCCTGCTCGAAGGTCCTTGGCGGGTCAGAAGACTTTGCCTTGAGATATCGCTCGACCGGCGCAGCGCGAACTGGCACCTGACGAAGGAAGGCGCATCATGAGTAGAGATGCATGGTCGCATCAAATAGACGCGCCCCTTGCTCTCTTGGGAATCTATACATGATGGAATCCCTCTCAAGAATGACATCATGTTGATGGTGAGAGAGCCCTTAGGTTCCATGGAGTGTTTGAGAACGCTTTTCGAAAACACCGGTGTCTGAAACTATAGTACCTATGCCCTAAACTCCAAGCCGCACACCTGCTCCGTGGAACTGCTCCCACAGAAGCAGCCACCCGGAAATCTAAACACCCAAAAAACTTCCAATTTTGGTAGAACACCAAGCACAAAACACCACACCCCACAACACTACCAATGAAATATCCTAAACATCCTAGGCAGAGCTGTTTCAGCCCAACATATCACAGGAGTCATGGAGGGGCTTGTTAGAAGGACTCCAAGAATGCATTCCCCGGAAACCACTCATTGAGAGACGGCACCAAACCACCGTCCGCGGGCCGCCGCGTCAGCGTTCCGTCCTGGCAGCTTGATGCCATTTTTAATACCGTGAGTTATCACGCAAGTGCAGGTCTGGCGGCTTGGATTCCGGAGAGCGGGCGAAAAGTTCGCGTGGCTTGTTGGCAAGGCATCACTGATGAAGTGTGTAGCAGGAAAGGCCCCTGCTTGCATGACCCGCTGGCTTTGCAAAAAGAGCCGAGCGGTAGGTGCACTTAGGCCTGAATTCAGAAAGCGATTCGTTCGAGAAGCACTGTTTGAGAAGCTAAAGCCTCCAGTCTGCACCTGCCCGGCAGGACCCCCGCAAAAGAATATAGTTGCACAGGATTGTATGAACCCGCTTGAAGTGATCATCGTCATCATCACCGTCATCAACATCACCATCATCATGAGCTTCATGATCACCATCAGAGTCATGATGGCAGGATGATAGACAAGCTGGGGCACGCATCTGCTGCTGTCAGCTTGCAAGCACAAATCTCTAGTTGCGGCTCGTGCGAATGAATCTGCACATGCTCAGTTGCAACTCACACGAACATGTATGCGCATCTAAACTAGACTTGTTGAGAAGCGTGCTTTCATAAGGCTTATGCAGACACACGGCGAGAAAATGACAGCATAGGCCTTGTGGTACGTCAGGGAACGGAGATATGTCAGAGATCGCCTCTCTCCTGGCCAGTCAAACAATGGACCCACACAGCAAAAGCCAACCCCAACTCTTTGAACCACGAAATTCCCAAACCCACAGAAAACCCAACACTGTACTTCGTGTGTCCCCGCTAGATCTCTGAACTCTTTAACACCTAAGCCTGGAATCTCCACAAACAGACTGGCAGCCTCGCCTTCAAGGTTCAGCCGTCCCAGTGCTTTGGGGACGGTGTCGAAGAAGAGCGCGGCGAAGAAATCTTTCAGGGCCTGGGGTCCACCTCCGCGCTTTTGGTGCAGCATGGGCTTGTGGGTTTAGCATTCTTGCTTCTAGTAGACAAAGCCGCTGAAAGAGCACTACAGTAGCAATGCTACTACGCAACTATGACTACCTCCACACCGCTACGACTACAAATCACAATACTATTCTCACTACCACGACTTCTACCACAACTGCCGCTGCCGCCATCAGCACCACCAGCACCACCACCTCCACATCCACCACCACCTCCACCTCCTCGTCCTCCTCCTACTAGTGCTACTGCTTCTCGTGGTGGCAGTAGGTAGGAGAAGTTGTAGCTGATGCCACTTTGTACAGGGGCTCTTTTTATGGTTAGGGATATAGGCTTCGACGCTGCCATGAGTGCGTCAATACACACAGGTTGCCTAGGACATGCTAGGCGTAGGTAGAGGAATTTGGGGTTCAGGGTTTAGGGCTTAGTTCGGTCTTCGGATCGTGCTGGTAAGCCAGAATACTCGTTCCAAGGAAGTACCAGATGCAACCATACTGGAGACAGTAATCACTAGCACAACTCCTTCTTCCAGATTAATATAATGATGAGGTCCATACAGATGGCTCTTCTCGGATAAGCAATACCACCATCTTCCCAAAAGAGAAGGAAAAGACAACTTTGGGTTCTCGCATGGGCGCCACTCACGTTCCGCATCGTATCAACTTCGCACCAATTGGGATCCCAAATGAGGTTGAAGGCCTACTGAAAAGTTGGATCAGTTCCTGTAGGCACCACGTGCTCGTGGTAACGATGAATACAAGTAGTCCCTGAACTCCAAACTCAAATCCCGAAAGCCTAAACTCTCAACTCACATCAACCATAGACCCCAATCCCGAAACCCTAAACCCTAAGCCTGCAGACGTCGTCTCCGGCGGAGCGATGCAGCTCATGAGGATGGGAACGAAATCCGCCTGACCCGCCCCCGGTTTAGGGTTTGGGGTTCAGGGAGCAAATGCTTGGTAGATCGGGTCTTCAATAGCTGGCCATCTTACAGTAACTAAAGAAAACAACCCCTATAATTCCTGCGGTGTCCATTTTCTTTTCCATTATCCAAATAAAACCCCAATAAAACCCCAATGTTACAATAGCCAATTTGGGACTGCTTTTTTAGATAAGCCACCATTTCAGGTGAGGTTCGCTGCGGCCAGTATACTTTGTCCCTATGAATGCTTAAGATATTGATATTGTCGTTCTTCTCCCACCGTTCCGACCGAAGTATGGTGAAGTATTTCTGCAACTATAGGGGCTTTATAGGGATTATGTAGGGGTTAATGGAAAAGAAAATGGAAACTACTATAAGGAGAAATTCTCTGTGGTCCCTCTCATACATGCCGAATCTGAACCCTAAACCCTAAACCCTAATGTGCCTTGACGTGCGGGGAGTAGTATAGGAGCTCCGCTGTCGCTCCAAAAAATGCCTGGCCAGATGGGTTTGGCGACACCGCTCCTCACAAGGATCACCATGTGAGCCATAGTCTAAACTCCTTAAACGGGGTTATACAGGGGATGATATAGGGAACTACTATAGCGCTTATTAAGGGGGATACTAGGAGTTTAGACTATGGCTCATGTTAGCCTTCATGGTACCGGAGGTGGGGAGGGTTGGCGCAGTGCGAGGTCCCATATCCAAAAGTTCCGAATATGGGCGCGAATCTGGAGGCCTGAAGTCTTCCCTCAGATCAACCTCCAATGCTCCATCCTAGAAAGGCGACGAAAACATCATTGACTATATGTTGGCTTCAAAAATGCAAATGGCCTTGTCAACGCCCTCGCTTCTCAATCCACTAGAATATATTAGAATATACAAGAACAGACTAGAATATACTATAACATACTCTAATAATCCATCCGCGCGCCTCCCATGAGGGCACAGGCTGCGGGCGCCGACTCGCACGCCGCGCCTTGTCGAAGCGGATTTGGCTGAAGGAGGCTGCAATCCCAGGTTGAAGGCGCGCACGCGTCATGGGAAAAATCATGTTAGCCATAGGCTAAACTCCTAGTATCCCCCCTAATAACCCTATAGAAGTCCCCTCCTATACCATCCATGATATAACCCCCATTTAGGAGTTCAGATTATGGCTCACTTGTAGCAAGAATTGGAACACATGAAATATCTTCAAATGATTTGCAAGCTGAGCAAAGGAGTAAATCCCTACCACCCTGTTCGCATCGCTGTCCCTTGGGCTGCCATTTCAAGAACCACCAAGGCGTCAAGAGACAGTAGCCAATCTGGGAAAAAATGGCTCTGTTCTTCACCCAATTGAGATCTCTGCATCAACCCATCTCCCCATCCCCGTTGCCCGATCTCCGATGTCCTTCCGCGATGGCACCACTGCCACATCTTCAGCGGCTTCCTGAAAGGCAGGACCGAATTTAGGAGCTGTGCTTGCAATTTAGGACTTGGATCTTGAGTTCAGGGTGCTAAAGCTAGCTGTCGACATCAGACTTTGAACATCAAGGATGTTCTTGCGTTGCATGAATGAAGTCGGGCACCATTGCTTCTTCATTGCGAGCCTGTACGAGCAGAAGTTCCTAGAACAGCTCAGACAAGACATCAGGCGGAATTCTGTTCAAAGTGCCAGGATGTTACCCAGTGCTTATCCTATCTTTGCTTCAGACTTCAGCCAGAACTACAATCCTGGATATTCGTCCAGTGATTCAAATTCAGCACCAGCCCACAACTCAAGTTCCTCAACAATAGGCCAGCAATAACAGCAACCTCAAAAACCCAGAGCCACAAACCCTCAACACCTAGCCCCAAACTCTAAGCCCAGGACCTTGAGCTACAAAATCTAAACCACTCAGACCTAAATCTGCAACCCCAAACCCCACGGCCTGGACTCCAAAAACCTAAGCCGCAAACCCCCAATTCTGGACCGCAAGGCAAGCCCTCAACCCCAAACCATTCACGCAAACCCCAAGCCGTCAATTTTCGCTTGGCTTTCCCATTGCAACCCCTGAACCCCAAACCCGAAGATATCTCTTCCATTCGCTCAACCCTCCATATCCCTATAAACCTCTACATAACATAGAGCCACTGTACGACCCTTTGTGACCCCGTATGAGCTATAGTCTAAACTCCTAGTATCCCCCTTAACAACCCCTACAATAGTCCCCTACATAACCCCCTTCCCTTTTCAGGAGTTTAGACCCTAAACCCTAATCCCTAAACCCTCCTAAACCCCTAGATCATCCCCTACGCAACCCCTTTAATCAGTGTAGACTATCATATAACCCCCTATACAACCCCAACTGCGCATGGCCCGGCCTCCAAACCCGGCTTCTCGAGCTCCACCTAGGTTCCCCAGTAAGCCCTAAATAATAAGGGTACCCTTTT
>CAJNIZ010007513.1:23737-55428 GCA_905231905.1 Symbiodinium pilosum
GGGTACTACTGGGGTACCTAGCCACCAACTCAGGGTCCGGTGGCAGCGGCTCCGAAAGCAAGCCCTGCACCAGTCGGGTTCAAGGTTCAAGGTTTAAGGCTCAGGGTTCTGGGCTTGGGGTTTAGGGTTTATGGTTTCAGGGTTCAGGGCT
Organism: Symbiodinium pilosum; assembly: GCA_905231905.1. Taxonomy (NCBI): domain Eukaryota; class Dinophyceae; order Suessiales; family Symbiodiniaceae; genus Symbiodinium; species Symbiodinium pilosum. The sequence continues at coordinate 23,889 of CAJNIZ010007513.1, forward strand.
CAGAGTTTGAGGCTAAGGCTGTTTAGTTGGGGTTTGGTAGTTCGTTTTAACAGTCGCGATATTGGACATAAGGTAGGTTCCCTTTTGCTTGGGATCAAGGGTCCTTGCTTGCCAAGGACCTTCACAACAACTCCCAATGTTCGATCTAGGGGCCTAGCGTGCAGGATGCAGGAATGTCAGATTGTGGGGTTTAGGGTTTATGTTTAGGGTACAACGTTGTTTTGCAACGTTTCTTTTCAACCGGAGCGGTTTAAATTAGAAGGGTGGGGTACTAGAAGGCATTCCAGGTGGGTCACTATCGGGATGGTGGACTACACACAGGAATCGTCATGCACCAAGTGACGAGCGATTTGAGGTAGTGGGGTGTCATGTCATGGTGTCAGCATCTGACTCTAAGCGGAGTGTCACAGCGTGGCATTATAGTCCCCCTTAAGTAGATAGAATATGGCTTTGGGTATGTTATAATAAGATCCCCATATACCCCATATTCTATCTACTTAAGGGGGACTACAGGTACGTAGCAGCAAGGCAACCTGTACCTCAGCTCCGAGTCATGTGGCGTTGCGTAATGCGGCGGTGTACCGACAGGTGACAAAGTGCAGAGTACGTCGTGTAGCCTGGTGTTGCATATGAGCTATAGTCTAAACTCCTAGTATCCCCCTTAATAACCCCTACAGTAGTCCCCTATACAACCCCCTATATAACCCCCTTTAAGGAGTTTAGACTATGGCTCATATCGCGTTGCGGCGCCCGGTCTCGTGAAGGTAAGCTGCTTGGCATGGTGCAGGGCGTACCTCTGGTATCTGTAGCGCAGAAAACATGAATCTGCCTTGGACTTTGTAGCGCATAAGAATTGAATCTGCCCTGGAACCCTTCCCAAAATGAATTGTAGCTGTTTGTTGGGGCTTTCGAACAAGCAAAACTAACAACCTACTTTCGGGACACCGCTAGACAATAGTGCAATGCAGCGCGCAAATGGATTCTCTCACAGCATGTAGCCTTGGCGTGGCGTGCTCCATGCGCGCAAGAACAGTAGCATGCTGATTTGACGTATTCATCAGGTGGACCCCCCACCCAGTGATAGGGACAATGGCGCGGTGATTATACTAGCGTTCTCTTATATTCCTATTATGCTAGTATTACAAGGTGGGGAGTGTACACCTAACGTATTCCAGCCTGATTATGTACATACTGCGTCTATCAGGTGTACAGTGGGATACCAAGTGCACAGCACAAGAGCCTTTTACAAAACTAAAATAAAAGCCAACCTAATTGAAACAGGAAGATAACGTGAGTCAGATAGACTCAAAGACTCAAGCAAAAGTGGGAGAAGTAAATCACGCCATGAAGTACTGTGAAGAAAATGAAGATGATGGCTTGCTTGGGGCTCCATGCTCTGACACAGACCTGTCACTTCAGCGCAAGTGACCCAGCTTCGTGCCAACACATACTACGAAGACAAGGAGGGCAGCAAGAGAACAGAATGAAAAGTACCATACTGCAGTTCGAACAATACTAACACTACGCCGTATTGGACCTTCAAGCCATGCGGCGCCTGAAAAGCATCCCGGAGATCCTCATGATCATCATCACCTGGTCTCAAATGTTAATCCAGGAGTTTCTCAAACCTAAGCCCCAAACTCTAGGCTTCGGGGCGTGAGCTTGAGAATTCCGGCAGTCAGGCCAGGAGTTAGGGAATGGGGTTTAGGGTTCAGCTTTAAGTTTTACACTGCTCGATTTGAGCAGGGCATTTCTCGAGTTTCCCTGTCAGGATGATGTAAGGACCACGGGGCTTCCTGTAAAGCATTGCTGATGTTGTTGCACATGGTTCTTTGACAGAAGAAGCCACAGTTATGTGAACACCTTAACAGGGTACCAGAACCTGTCACGGATCGCAACAACGGACTCAATAGCTCTTGAAAACATGAGGGGCCCGTATTCGTTGGTAGGGCCCCTACCGCTGAGGATGTCTGCGTGCAAGGCTACCAGATCAACGAAACAGGTCCATGATGCGGTATCCAGATGTTCATGGTCTTTTGGTGCACCAATAATAAGCATCGTAATATGTTGCCCCTCATTTCTGGAAACTTCCGTTTATGTTGTGTCAACACCAGCATTCTGAAAACCCCTACATCAGGTTGAGTTGGAGGTTGGTTTGGTTGGCTCCCTATAAAGTTTGAATCCATATTTACACATCTTGGTGGCATGGGATACTGGATACTTTAAAGTCATACTATAGCATAATGCTGTCCGCTACCTCCATCTCCTCAACTGCATCTTCTCAGGCAAACTTTCTGCGCGACCAGGAATGATCTCCTTCCCTATCACCACAGAGTAAGAGGTCCACACACTACGCCTGCAGTCGGTATGCCTCCTAACAATCCCGCTTGGGCAATAGCTTAGAAGCCAGATGGTTGGTTCCCGCTTATAGAAATAGTTACCACAAGAGGCATCGTAAGATATATTAACCCCTTAGCAAATGCCCCTACCCTTTTGGGGATCCCAATAGTACCTACAATGATGGGTTATATAGGGACTACCATAAGGATAGTTAAACTAAGGGTGAATGACCCAAGTCGTACCAAACAAGCCAAGATACCGAGCTCACGCGGGTCCATGGCATGCACAGAGCCAGGGATCGCCTCCAGGCAGCGCCGGCGCAGGTAGTCCAAGTATGTACCTCGGCTCCCTGGTGCTTAGGAGGGAATGGGGAATGGATCCCTATAATAGTCCCTATATAATCCCTAATAATAATCCCTATAATCCATTCCCCCAATCCCTCCTAAGCACGAGGCGGTCGGCTACATGGAGGTTCAGGATAACGACAACCAAGGTATCAGACCCTGTAAGGTCCCTTAACGTGTTAATAATTGAGTTATAAGAAGCAGGTGCTAGCTATAGTTCCATAATTCAGATATTTCCCTGAACCTCCCAGTACAGAAACCACAGAGCCTTGCTAGTAGTTCGTCTGGGTTCTTCTACTCCTTTTCCACTGCTAAAACTGCTGATGCAAGGGGCCGTTGTCCCGGATGCTTTGATCACTACCACTTCCACCACGCAGCCGCCACCCAACAAAACCAAGACGGCCACAGCTGCAACATGCATCGGCACCGCTACTTACAGCCATAAAGCTTGTGTCAGCCTAAGGCCCACACTGAGTGATCACACGTATCAGTTAGATAATACCTGTAAAAAACTCTATATATATATGCTTATATATAGAGAGGCCTTAATATTACCCCCCTATCATAAACTGCTACTGGTGGGGTCAGTACCCAACCCTAAACCCTAGCCCGCATAACCCTCAGCGAACCCCTACATCTTAAACCCTAAATCCTAACCCCTAAACCCAAGACTCTAAATCCTAGACCCTAAACCCTAAAACCTAAACCCTAAACCCTAAACCATACACACCCTTTAACCGACAAAGCCCTTTGAGGTCGCTGCCTTGGCCATCATCCGGATCCCGCTCATCCTACCCAGCTGAAGGAATTCTTAACGTGGTCCTATATACGATTCAGGGTTTTAGAGTTCAGGGTAGGGTTTTGGGGTTTAGGATTTTAGGGCTTGGGGTTTAGGGTTTAGAGCTTAGAGTTGTTTATCGGACCTTTTCTCCCAGCGCACGCGTCACTGAAAATGCCACCCAGGCCTAGGAGTTTAGGGCTTAATAATGGTAATAGTAATAATAGTAAAAATAATAATGGTAATAATAATCATAACAGTGGTAAGAGTAGTAATTTTAGGGCTTAGGGGTTTTGTGTTTCAGGCTTCGGGGGCGCATCATAAGGACTCCCTTAGACCTCCCTGAGACACCCTCAAGGTCCCATATGATCTGTTCAAAGTGGGTTCCCATATCTGGGGCGCCCCCTTAGGTCTTCCTTAAACAGCAGGAACGACTCAGCAGTACAGGCAGCAGAGATCTTTAGCAAAGGCATTGTCGTATTTTGTAGTTCATCCCCTGGGCCGTCTTCCAAGATCTACATTAGGTGGACCCCCACCCACCCAGTAATAGTGACTACATGGAATAATAATGATTATATTGGGGTCCTATTCTATTTCTATTATACCACTATTGCAGGGTGGGGGCTCGACCTAAGATCTACATCGAGGCCGGAATTTGCACATTAATATAAATCTCTCAACATGTTCCTAAAAAAACCTTAAAACAGTACAGCCCTGACCCGCTTGCGCAAGAGGATGGCATCCTCTAAAGATCCTGTGGAGCGCATGTGCTGCTCACGGCCACTCTTAATTGCAGAACAGTTCCGGCGTGAGTTTCCGCATGTGCACCTTCACATAAGATGCCCCCAGAATGGTAACGTCCCGTGAAGGTACCCACCTTATAACTGTTTAACTAGCCACATGGAACTCTTTGATGCCAAGGGGGTTTTCATAATGGACCGGTGTAGCAACAGCGTGACAGACGGTGAGAAAAAAACCTAGATCCCTGGCCAAACAGGAACCCAAGCGCATATGCTCATGACTGCCAACACCTGCAGAGTTGGGAATTCGAATCCTGAGAGCCCCACACCCCAGCCAGCACCCTAAACAGAAAAAAAATTCTCGAAACCTTTCGGACGGAAACCCCTGATTTGAGCAAAGCGGGTTCGTCCTAACAACTGCTGAATGTATCCCCACAACTATGCACTTTTGTAATGGTACCCATATTCCCATATTCCCCCCCTCACTCAACAAAAATACCATACCTCCATACCTCTGCATGGCACCCAAAATGTTCTAGCCCCGCTTCACAGGGCCCCAGCCCAAAGGAGTCGCCCACAGCTTTTCAAAAACATCAAAAAATCAGAACATAAATCCCCCACAATTTTTCAGAAACAACAAACAAACAGATTCCTGAATAATGCAAGGTTAACTTATTTAGCATGGTGCTCCCTAAAGCCCTAAGACGTTTTAAGTATGGCGCTCCTCGGAATCGGCATCAGAGTCCAGCTCCATGGTGCGCAGGCACTCGTGCGGCAGCGGGGGCGGACCGTAAGAGGGCTCCTGGGCAGACAAATCTTTGTTATGTATACACACTTGCATAGGTATTTGTATATATATATATATGTGTGTGTGTGCGTGTGTCTGTATACATGAGAGTGTATATATATATATACATATTCGTACATATTCTACTCAGATGTGCATGTATGCAGGTAGGTAGGTGGGTAGGTAGGTATGTCTGTATGTATTTATGTATGTATGATGTATACACATATGTACGTTTGCAGGTAGGCAGGCAGGTAGGCAGGTAGGTGGGTAGGTCGGTAGGAGGGTGTTTATACACACTCGTGCGCATTTATTATCATATGCTCGCGCATGCCCATGCGTGCGTATGTATGTACACAGACATGTGTATGTATATGCAGGCATGTGCATGCATACACACATATACGTGTGTATGTACCTATTGCCGTATGCGGCAATGTATAACAAGGATTCAGTGTTTAGCGAATGGGGTATGGGCGGGTTCCCCGGATGGGAGGTTCCTGGGAAGTCCAGGGATATGTGGGGATTATGGTTATGGGGGCCCCCCTTCTATGCGGTTCTGGGGTTTAGGGTTTAGGGGTTCTGTACGAGATGGTTCGAGAAGCTCACTCACACACACAGACATATATATGTAATGTAATCCATGTATTGCGTATATGACTATGTGTTGCATACATCCTTTCTTGGTTATGTGTGTTGATGCTAACCGCTTAACGCTAGCGCCCCATGTGGGATTAATTTTCAGGGTAACTTGAACTTGTACAGCTGTGAAGGAAATGATGTGTATAAACCCTAAACCCCATGTAACCATAAATAACCCTTAAAAACCCTATATAACCCTGTATAACCCTATATAAACCTGTATAAGCCTAGATACCCCTATATAACCCCATATAACCCTATATAAACCTGTATAACCCTAGATAACCGTATATAACCCCATATAACCCTATATAACCCTATACAAACCTGTATAAGCCTAGATAACTCTATACAACCCCATATAACCCTATATGCAACGTTTCCAAGCAAGGCAGACGGGCACGCTGGCCTGATGCAGCTCTACCTCCCGCGCGGGCACATGGGCCTCTCCCGTGGAAGGTCGGCGATAGTGATGGGTGAAGACAGCTTTAGGTTTGGGGCTTAGGGTTTAGGGTTTAGGGCTTAGGGTTTAAGGTTTAGGGTTTAGGGTTTAGAGTTAGGTAGGCCCCCCACCCAGTAACAGTGACTATAAGGGATAATAAGGGATATTAGGGTTCTCTTATATTCGTATTATGCCACTATTACAGGGTGGGGGGGTCCTCCTAAGTGATGGTTGAAGACTGCTGTGCTCCAAGGAATCACCCGGTGTGGAGTTGAAAGCTGTGGACTTCTGAAATGAAACGAGAGCTTACGCTTCTTCGTCAGGGTCCCTCCGCACTCCTGCCTTGAAGGGTCTAGGTTTCGGATGCTGAGCTCATGTTTTCTTACGAAACATGACGGGAGCCCAAACTATAGTAAGCTCCAGCATGGGCTTCAAAAAGGAGATCAACAGAAAAGTGAGAATGTCTGCACTGGAAGGAACGGCTCGCTGGTTACGCATGCTGACGGGTACTGCCACCGGTGCCGCGATTTCGCATCAACTGATTGCTTCTAGAGCAAAGCTGCAGACAAGAACTGTAAATGCCCTGGAGACAGGAAATAAGCAAACCTGAAACAAGAGCGAAAGCTCAGTCTGAAGGGTCCGGAATGAAGAGCCGAAACCCTTAGACTTATAATATGTAACAATACGTCATGGTACCCCGCCAAACTAATCTGGAAGCCTATAAGAGCGCTTTAGTCCATTCAAAGATACTTAAAGACGTAGCTTGGCTGCCTCCAGGACGACCTCCAATCTGCGGCCTTGCCATGTGGCAGACAGTGCATTTATTTCAGGCTTGGGGAGGAATATATGAGCCCTATACCCCAGACTATTTCCCAATAGGACCGTCAGATCAACCCCCATCTGAGCTAGAGTCAACATCAGCCTCATAAGTGGACACATGGGTCCCTCTTGTAGTTTAGTATAGTCCCAAACATATTGCTTAAAAAGGAAACGATGTCCAACAAGTTCTGCAGGAAATCTCCCCCAAACCCTAGACCCTATGTGTGTACATATCTATATATATATATATGTACACCCCATGTCCATTCAGTATGTGGGTATACGTTGACTGTAGCGTATATTGAGTGCAATAAGATGCCCCGCCCGCCCCTCCGCCCACAAAGGTGTAGGGGGACGTGACCTCTAGGGACTATGTTGGGTGCAGAAAGTGTATAAGGTCTAGGGGACATGGACCCAAATGTTGGACCTTATATGGCTAGCCCCGAAAAAGTACATCTAATTTTGGGAAACCCCACATAGTTCAGAACGTTACAAGTACTAGGCCTACGCAAGAGTACAGTTCGGACATCTCGGAGAGTGCAACCCTCCCGGCGCGAGGAAGGTCTGCAGGATTCTGGAGCCAGATCCTACCAGCCCTCTGCAAGCACCTGCGCAAGGACACTGCCCGCAAGAGGTCCAAGTTGACGTCCAACAGGTCACCCCTCGACAGATCACCGGAGCCGCCTATGCTGAAAGCCGGGTTGCCAGAAAAGACAGGTGCGGATTGGGCAGGCTGGCTTTTAAGAGGTGCAGCCGGTGTAGGCTCTGTCTGTGGCGGGGGGACGGCCACAGCGCATCCTTGAAGGCCCAGTGCCTCTCTCTTCTCTTCTGCCTGCTGCTCATCGAACCTGTAGCTTAACTGCCTCTCCTGGTTGGACAGTATTGAGGCATCGGAATGGTTTGGTTTGGCATTGCCTGTTGGATCGCCGTCTTCGCATTGGCTGCACCTGCTGCCCATGAAGTTTGGCCTACCTGAACACTTTTTTGAGCGGAGCGCCTGCGGAGCCGCATCCTCAGAAGGCTTCCACACTGTACCCTTGTGCACATCCCCGACTAGCTGCACCCATTTGGCATGTTCCCAGCTTGCGCTGAACATGCCGCAGTTGCTGCGCGGGGCAGCAACGCCGATGACGATGGCATTCAGAATAGCGGAGATAACCCTAATATTTATCAGGCTAGAACGATTGTGTGCTGATCAGTGGGAACCAGCTAGGAGGTCAATTAATCACGATGCCACTACCACTATTCCAAATTGTATGGTTGCGTTCTGCGGAGTTCCATGTTTGAGGCTTTTACAATTAACACTTGCTGGTTCGGCTCTCACTTTTTAGTCTGAAATGGTGCCGCTGGGGCTTTGGCAGTTCCAACAAAAACTTGCCTGGATGCAAACAAGAAGTTGCAGAAATTGGGCTTGACTTACAAGAATCGAGGCATGAATCAACAATGCGGGTGCCTGGTTTAAGGTCGCCAGCTTGCCGCAGCAGCCAGTCATCAAACAACCTCAGCCAAGCCCAGGAAACTAAGCGAACTAATCCTCCGCCTTGAAATGGATAATAGAATGGAAACTGGGCCGGATAAAATACTGTACATATATGGGTAAAATGGGGTTATCTTGGGATTGCATATGGAATATGTCCCCAATAACTGAGGAAATTGGATCTAAGGAGGGCGATAGGGCGGGCTAAAGCTTGCAAAGCCGTTTCGGGGGGGGGATAATGGCAAGCTTGAGAAATTTCAGCGAGGCAAAGAAAGTTGTTAGAATAATGTGGAATCCTGACCCTAACCTACTTCTGGTAAGATATACCCTGAAAGTTCTAGCTTGATACTAGGGGCCGGTGAAATTTCCGGCGGTCCCCTCTTACAGTAAACATCCCGTCTGATTGAAAGCCCCTATTAGGGTTCAGGGCTCAAGGCCCCAAACTTCTTCAAAGGATTTTGAAACCAGTATCCGAAGGAACCCTATATATGCGAATCCCGGGCCGAACCGCAGGCAAGGCAACCCTACCCCAACAAATGGCCAGGTCACCCACGTAATAGTCCATATATAATTGCAATGATTCCCTGAAAGACCCCCATGTAGAAGCTTCTCCAAATAATCTCGAGCCCCAAAATGCCCTTTTAATCCTCATGTATGCAGCGGGTCCCTAAGCGCATCCCAAGGTAAGCCCTCAACCCTAAATCCAAAACAGCCCTCGACATCATCCCGACCCCTGAACACTTAACCCCATTATATGCGGTATATAACCCCCTATATGATCCCCACATAGTCCATATATAATCCCGAGATAATCCCCACATAGCCCCTTCCCCTGAACCCTACACCCTAGGTAAACCATCTTAATTATTGATCATCCCTTTCTTGTATCCAATCCAGGCGACTCAAGCCCTTCAGCTTGTCTCGCCTTCTTCCGCTCGGAGATGAGAGCGTCCTGAGCCCAACATGTCTATAGAGCTTAGGGTTTAGGAGCTTAGGGTTTAGGAGTTTAGGGTTTAGGGTTTAGGAGTTTAGGGTTTAGGGTTTAGGGTTTAGAAGTTTAGGGTTTAGGGGTTTATGGTTCAGGGTTAGGGATAGGACAGTTACGAGGTACCTAGAAGGGAACTCCTCTGGAGGTCACTTAGGTATCTGCCCGAGTCTAGAGTCTAGAGCCCTTCCTGAAGTCTAGGGAGTTGTTCCGCAATAATTGAGTAGCAATAACTTAAGTGCTTTATAGGGACTGTATGGGGATTATGTAAGGGTTACATAGGGATTCTAGAGGACCAGGAAGGCAATCAGGACTATGGGCTTTAGAGTCTTGCAGGCTGCAGAGCAGAAGACATGTTTTGTGGGCTGGTGCTTTTGTTGATGATTCAGATTTTAAACGTGAACTTCTGAGAGCGCAGACTTCTCCCAAATTGTTTTTGAAAAAACCCGCCCCTGCTTGATATCTAAACCCAAAACCCTATGTCCCTAAAACCCTATATTATCGCGGTTTCCCAAAATAGGGGGACCCCAACATAGACCCCCAAATACTACAATCCTTATTATGGGGACCCCCCAAAAAGGTACCCCTAATGTTGGGAGCCCCCCATATCCCTGTAAGCCCCTTGAAGGGGTTCACGACAAGGGACCAGCTCTTTGGCCGATACCTCCTCTCCGCTTAACCTCCGCTTGTTGAAGTCGTCGGCCTTGCGCTCGAGCCAGGCTTTTGCAATCACGATGATAGGAATGAGAGACACTAGGGGTCTAAGAGTAGTAGCAGTAAGAGTAGTAGCTAGTTACTGTAACAGTAATGCCAAGCTGTTTTTGAAAACATGTCGAGCTTTCAGCGTTCCAACTTTCAGACTTCCGGGCCATGCCCCCATGATTACCCTTAATGCTGCAACCTTCATTGGCACAGAGCACAAAATTTCGAGCACTGTTTGCAGGGAAGCCCTTCATCTTCAATCTGCGCAGCGCTGCCCAAAACCCACGTACTCACTCGATATGCGAACGCTGGAGATCGTGGTAAAATCATGCACGCCTTCCTGTCAACTAACAGGTCGTCGCTACGGCACAAGGGTGGCTTGAACTGTATACATTTCCGGAACCAAAGAAAGCAATCCTAAGTTCAGAAACGGAGCGTAGAATGAAGCATGGGTCAAGGGCATCGATTAGGGCCTGCCTGGGGCTCAGCTCAACTTGCACGAGACCTCCCTACATACTACTTAAAAATCGAGGCCTCTCGATGGCAGTCTCATATGAAGCCTTGGCATAGACGCCTGGCCTCCTTGTCCAAGTCAGACCACTCAAAGACGTGGAGTTTCGACGATTCGGCCTTACCATCTGTACGTCAAGCTCAAACGAGGAGCACGAACGTGCCAGCCATATGCAAGACAAGCCTGTCTGGAGCTGCCTTCTGGAACACAGATGTCAAAACCCCTGACAGCCACTCCAACCTGCAACCCGAAGCTCCCCTGTGTGAGTAAAGGTTCCAAATCATGATCCCCTTAGGGTGTAGGCTTGAGGGTCTAGGGTTTAGGATCTAGGGTTTAAGGTTTAGGTTTCAGGGTTTGTGTGCTAGGGTCTCGGTTCTCTCCGCTTAGGCACATGAAAAGACACGGCAAGAGCCCCACACTCGTGGCCAATCCCAAGGACGCAAGGTTCCAAACTTCTAATGCACAGCTGCAGCTTGAAGTTTCATGGGGGTAACCTACTTTGGCCGACAAACGCTTCGTACAAAAACCCTAAAGCCTGAATCCTGAGCCACAACCCTACCTACCAGAAGTTCTAACGCCTGTATAGCCCCCATACAACCCCAGTTCCATTTCATCTTCTATTTTCCCATTTGATTCTCCATGATGAGGGGTAACATGCCCTATCACACATATAATCCCTATGTGATCTCTCAGTGATCCCTATATAATCCCTACATCCCAATGTAAGCCCTATACAAGGCCTAAATTGCAATAGCTTCTCAGCTCCACGCAGGTGGACTCGGTTGTGGCCCTAGGCGAGGGCTGCGATGAGGCCTGGCATCCAAGGAGACGGAAAAAAGGTTTAGGGGTCTGAGTTTAGGGTTCAGATCCTTCTTTGCGATGTTTTGCCAAGTTCCTCTTCTGAGCTTGTTCACCAGATCCCTGCTTATGAATGGTTTTCTTGAGCAGCTCGCTTTTTAAGCTTGTTGTATCAGATCCCTTTTGTGTTTTGTTTTGCCAGAAACCTTTTTGGGTGTCATCTGCTAGATCCCTTTTAGCTTCTTTGCTTACCACATCCATTCCATGCACTTTTTTCATCTGCCTTCTTCGGATGTTTTTCCCTTCCCTGAATGAAGATCACTGCAGACTCCTTTCAAAAGGGCATCAGTCTTCGCAGGCTCTTTTCACATTCCACGATTGTTTGAGGACGTAAAGATTACGTAGGATTCATAAGGGTTCTATGGGAAGCTCGGGAAGTATGGGGTTAGGACTGATGGTTTAGGGTTGAGGGCTTAGGGTTTGGGGTTTAGGGCTTGGGGTTGGGATGGAGGTGTCTGGGCTTGCAAGTTGGGGGTTCAGAGCTTGAAGGTGGATTGGGGAAAGGATTTCGGACTAAGATGTGGGGGTTCGCGAACAAAATAAGGGGTACCTTCTTGGGGGGTCACCATAATATGGGCCATAGTGTTTTGGGGTCTATATTGCGGGAAACTACCATGTAAGGCTACTTGGAGGTTCAGGATAACTCTAACCCAATTATGCTGGTGCGTATAACCCAATGACAAACCCCTAGCCCGCAGTATCTTCTTGCCTGCTGGCCTTACCATACTGAATATGGGAAAAGTAATTATATTGGGATAATGGAAAAGAAAATGGAAACTACCATAATATATTATATAGGGGGGTTATATAAGGTAATATTGGGATCATATCTGCATACGCCGCTCAAAGCTGGTGTCTGAACAACTTGTTTCAGAAAGTGTTCACCTGCGTACGCACGAACAGCCCATGCAGAGAATGGTGCGAATCTTCCAAATTACCATCCGCTTTTGCTGCCGCGCAGGACGTTAGATGGATTGGTCCAAAGAAGGGATAGAAGGGTTTCGGGTTTCGGTTTGGCATCAGTGGCAAGATCTGCCTCATATTTGGTTAGGGTTTAGGATATAGGCTATTGGGGAGTTTGGAGCAGCCGCTACTGCTCAAAAGATCCGTTCCATTGTACAATGATGCCCTTACAGGCAGTCTTGAGCTGCTTGTCGCAAAGCAATAGATATAGATATGTCCACCATGACTACCACTATCATCATTACCACCATTTCGATAGGATCCTGCATAGCATTAAACCCACTATACCCCCCTATATGAACCGAGATACCATTTCATTTGTCTGTTTGATGCTCCACTATTTCACATGTTCTTTGATTCCTCCCAAACCATACATAATCCCTCTTGTTCAACAAACCTTCCATTTCGTTGTCCAGAACCCTAAACCCTACACCCTAAACCCCAAACCCTGAACCCTGAACCCTAAAGCCTAAAGCCTAAACCCCAGACCCTTACCCTGAACCCCAAACCCTTAACCCTGAACCCTAAACCCTAAACCCCAAACCCTAGACTCCAAACCCTAAACCCTAAAAGCAGGCCTCAAGTGCGGGCTGTGCCGGTGCCACGGCTGGCTTGGCCGGAAGACGCGCGCCGTCCCGGCCGACTGGGGCTCCTCGCCGCCCTGCCGAAGAACATTGAAACTCAAGTTATGTAGGGGTATAAGGATAATGGAAAAGAAAATGGAACTACTATGTTGGGTTTTGGGTTTTGGGTTTATATAGGGACAATATAGTGATCATGGAAAAATGAAACTACTATAGTATATCGGGGTTATACAGGGCTGATGGACAAGAAAATGGACTACAGTGACTATAGGGATAATGGAAAAGAAAATGGAAACTGCAGGGACTATAGGGGCTATGTACGGGTTATATAGGGGTTATATAGTAATATAGTTTGGTTAAGTAGGGGTTATATAGGAGGTATATAGGGTTTTATGGTGTTCTATAGGGATATGAGGGCTGTATGGCGTAATATATAAGGGTTATGACATAGGGATGGGTTCTTTTGAAGCGGCTATAGGGATGGAGGTTTTAGGGGCCATTGGAAAATGAAGGGATGTAGAGGGAGTATGAGGAGATTCCAGCGATCCCCTTGAGAGTGTTTTGGGATTGCTTTCTTTCTGGGTTCGGATCATCACGTTACTAATTAATACCAGTTGCAATGCTCACTATGCGCATGGCCGGTCTTACATTTGCGTCAAAAAACTTACTATACTACTATATCACTATATCACTGTTAATTCTTGGCTAGTTAAGGTGTTGCGTTGGGTCCTGCCCCCTCCCATTAACAATCCATAATAGGGGTCATATGAAGAGCTCTACATTTACATAAATATCATCCAGCTGCTAAGGAGTGGAGGCAGTAACCAAGTGCTTCGTTTTTCAAAAAAATCAGCATTGCCGCGCTGCTACGACTGCCAGTGTGGAATTTCATTTTCCTGCTTCTTTCATAGTAATGTTGTCCCCATTATTCTTCAGAACTACGCAGCAGGACTACTTTCAAAATCCTGGTCGCCATTTCAGTCGTGGCAGAAGCAGCAGCGGGAGTACCCTTCTGGCAAATTCCCACCTGGTAGATGAACTTTGCTCCGATAAGGTCGTCCTCCTCGCTGTCCTCACAGGTGACTGAGGGCCTTTTGTAGACATTTTGGGGCTACGTAGGGGCCTCTATAATTTACCAATATTATTTTGAAGTCTATTTCAAGCACAATATACCACAGCTATGCAAGGAACCTAGGACCAGAGTCTTGGTAATTTATTAAGCCCCTACATTTAACGACCTGCTGTCAGTACTCCATACTCCACTCACAATCCGTGCACATGTTATAGTGTTAGCTCCTAGCATCCTCCTTAAAACGCCCTATAATGGTCCCCTATATTATCCCGTATATAACCTCCTTTAAGGAGCTTATAGTATAGCTCACGTAACCACTTCATAATCCCTATATAGCCCTCTAAAGGGATCCAAGAGTACCTTAAACCATAAGCTCTAAAGTCTAGATAGTTTCCATTTTCTTTTCCGCGATCCCAATATAACCCCAATATAACCCTAAACCCTAAATAAGTGTTTCCATTCTCTTTTCCATTATCCCAAAATGACCCCCATAAAACTCATAGACCCAATGGGTAGGCCCTTGCCTCCGCCTCATCAACGGTTCGGGAAGCCCAGGCTTTGGCTCCTTTCAGAGACCGGCAGTCCTGAAGCGAAAGCTGCTGCAAGATTCTGTCAGAGTTAAGGCTTTGATATAGACCCCTTACTAGTAACCTCCCTCCTTTAATAGGGATAAAAATGTTAAGCGTTTAGGGTTTAAGGTTTAAGTTGAAGGTTTTGGATTTGGGGTTTGAGAGTTAGGGTTTAGGATTTGTGTTTCGGGGTCTATTGGGGGGGGTGGCTGCACAGGGAAAGGCGGGAGCTTTCTCAGAATCATCCTTAATTGACCTTCAAAGGGTCCCTCCATTCCCCCTATCATCCCGAATAAATACCCAGCAAAAGCGCGATTACTTTCAGAACCCTAAGATCAATGTACACTCATATCAACCCTATGCTAGGATCCCCACATAGACCCGGGAGTTTCTCCAAAAAGGTGACGCCAGTGACGCCGAGGTACATGGGGATTAGAAAGTTACAATAGTCCTATATTGAATTTTGCGTCGGAGACTTTGAGAAACTTCCGTATCCCGAGACACCCTCAAGACAATGTATGGTACTAGTAGTTTCTGAGATCAAGGTCCCCATCAAACACCTCCCGATTTACTAAGCATTGTTGTGATGTGCCTCCCCAAAAGGCACCCGCAAATTTTCGAGATCCCTGCATTGATGGTTCTCAACAACAGGGGGCCCCAGGGACATTAAAGCTACACAGCAAGTATGAAGGAATTGCGGGAGTCCCTGCCTATAGGGAACGTTTTCAGAAACTCCCATATGGGTAGTTCCCAAATTTCGGATTTCAAAATGGTACCCCTAAATACTAGGTGCTGTAATACAATCTACAACAAAAAGGTTCATAATTCTGAGAACAACCCATATCTTACATCTCTCATTGCCTTGGTGGCCAGAGGTGCGCCGAGGGTGCCAGGTTCGCTGAGCTTCCGCCAACCCTTGCTGGGGGCCGAGAAGTCAGGGTTATGGCTGAGGGTTGCGGGTTGTGGTTCAGATTGTAGCGCTCAAGTTTGAAACTCCGTGTTCAGACTTCAGGGCTTAGTGCTAAGGATTTTGGATTCAGACCCGTTGTTCCGACCACTGTCGGCTGCAAGATAAACATGTGTTTGTCATAGCACAGCAGCGGACACGGAAAGTACCGCCCTCTATGATGTGGTAGAACACGTAACAGGATGCCCATTGCATTAGAAGACCTCCAAAAAGAAACCTCTGCACCAAAAGATACGGGTCAACATTATGTACCTCAAAATGCAATAGCCCTTCTTACCGAGACCCCTCTAGTTCTTGCGTTGCTACACCTATGATGCATGACTGGTACAGAAGCCACTTCTGCAACTTCCCATGATCACAAAAATCCGCACATGTGACGAACATCTTCTAATAAAGATGATCTTGGTTGCCTGGCTTCAAAATTTGAATCCCCAGACAAGGGTGGTAAGACATAGTTGGCCCGACCCAGATCCAGCAATTAGGCCGGACGGAGAAGCCGGAGCCTTGAAACTCAGAACCTTTGGAGACTTGAGAGAGTTTTCAAATAAAAAGACATAGCATCTGGAGCCTTCGCATGATCTTGAAACTTTGGGGGGCTTCTGAAAAATTTAGAGCCGTTACATACTCCAAAATAACTCAGTCCCCACTGTATAGGTCCGAGAAACTGATGCAACATCCTGAGGAATTCAGAGCCCAACCAGACCCACATCCTCTTACAGTCCATATCCGTTCCGGTAAGCCCCCTGAAAACGAAGCTAAAACCCTATATAATATAGTAGTTTCCAGTTTATTTTCCATTGCCCCAATATAACCCCAATATAGACCCTACTATGATAATACAACAGTTTCTGTTTTAATTTTCCATTATCCCTATATAACACCAAAGAAACCAAACCCTAAACCCTAAATCCTAAAGCCTAACCTCCACAGCCACCCTCGTGGCCTTCTCCGGCTCGATGATGCAAGACTTGCGGGTGAGGTCAAGGACATCTTCGTGGGCCTCAGAAGCACCCAGGGTTGAGGATGGGGTTATATAGGGATAATGGAAAAGAAAATGGAACCTACTATTTAGGGTTTAGGGCTTAGGGTTTAGGGTTTAGGTTTAGGGTTCATGATGGAAAAGAAAATGGGAGCTACTATACCATTATGGTTTAGGGTTTAGGTGACTTTGCAGGCATGGCAACAGCAAAACGTACTGTAAGGGCCGAGCACTTGGGAAAATGGTTTCGAAGCCTATTTGAAGCATGGCCGACATAACTCACATGTTTTGCGAAACCATCCCCGCATGCAAAATAGTGTTTTCATACTGTCACTTCAATCAAACTCATTACTGCTGACAGGTAGACACACCAGTGGTAGCGATCTTCAAAAGGCAAGAAAGGATGATTGCTGCCACAGGAAGGAAAACATGAAGAAACAGTACTGGAGATTTGAGAAAGTTTTTACTTCCGCACACAGCAACTTCCACAGGAAACATAAAGGCTTTGGTCCTTAAACGCACGGATCCTCGGTAGCTTCTTTGCGCCCTGTACAAACCGCTCAAACTTCCCCATCCCCGAAACATGGTACGCCTGGACAGTCAAGGCTTATAAGCTGGCAAGCGCTTGCAATCACACAACGGAGGACTGAACCCGAGACATTCCTTAGGTGGACCCCCCACCCTGTAATAGTGGCATAGTATGAATATAATAGGACCATAATATAACCCAATTATGATTCTGCTGATAACCCGGTTATAAGGTTTGAGTCCCTTAATATGTTTATAATTGAGTTATGAGTACAGATTATAATTGGGCTCTATTTCCCTGAACCTCCAAATAGTTCCTAGATCGGGATCACGCCTGCTTCATGTTGCTGAAACTCTCATATGGGTATGTCTCAAAGTAGGGCGCCTTCCTCTCTCCCACGACTACACACATGAGAACCCGGGTTAAAGGGCACCCAAAGAACCCCCCCATGATCTGGAAAGCTTTAAACCGTCAACCCTCTATTCACTCGGTATATATGAGGGTTTCCCAAAGTTAGGGCTGCCATTTTGGGGGTCCTCATAATAAGGATTATAAAATTTGGGGTCTACCTTGTGGCCCCCTATATACGGAAACTACCATATGCTCCGGTGTCCATTTCATTTCCGACCTTCTTGTCCATTCAATTCTCAATTATGCCACACCTTTGTCCTACTTGCCACTATATATCCCTTAATATTCGTCTATATCCCTAGGTACCCTGGTATACCTCTACATACGAACCTGCCATGCCAGGGCACCTCACCGCAGACCACCAGCGCCACCCGACGGCCCAGCAGTTGGCCCCTCAGGGTTCGAATCCACTCAGGGCCGCAGACCTTCGCGTAGGCCTGGAGTCGGGAAGGGGGGAGGATGGTTGAGGCTTCAGGGGGGCGGCTTGGCTTTTTCAAGCTGTTTCCAAGATTTTTCTGCAAGTTGTGAAGAAATCATGCAGGGGCCTGAAGCTTGGAGAGGGGCAGGGCTTTGGCAGCTTGAGAAATCTAGGCGCGGGGCTTGGGTCAGGGGTTGAACGGGCCCGATGTAGGGGTAATTAATCGTCAGTGTTTGGTTGCCAAACGGCAAATGTTCGGATGAAAAGCCATATGAAAAGCCACGCATTTGACATTGAAGGCCTAACGCCGAAACTTTAAACAAGCTAACCTGCCGACAGATCAGGATTTTAGACTTCTAGACCGGAGGATTCAGCATCGCCAGCTTTTGCCCAAGATGTATAGGTCCTTTGCATGTAAGCAAACTCTAGGGAGTACTACAAGTTCAGGGTTCTTTTTCGGCGGCACCTGTAATAAGGTTCATAGTATTCCTGCTGGGGAGTATATGAGGAGGGACCCCTCTTTTGGAAACTCCCATCTCAACACCGCAGGCCATGCCGATGGTGATGTCGCAGGCAAGCAGTGTGCAGCAGTTATTGAGACGGGCCATAGTCTAAACGCCTAGTATTCCCTTTAATAAGACCCATAGTGGTTCCCTACATCACCCCGTTTTTACCGCTTGAAGGAGTTTAGACTATGGCTCGCTTAGCTAGAATGCTGCAACTGATGATGAAGCCGGCACACGGAACCTATTCGACGCAAGGGCGGCATATTTCGAGCAGCCTCTTCTCGCGACACCTAGTCACCATACCGTTAACCCCTATAGGGCGAATATCCGGCGCCCTCACCTGTTCCCCGGCCACCAGCGCCTCGGCGACATTTTTCTTCGGATCATAACGACCTCGTGGTACTTTGGAGCTTGCTGCCAAGAAGTGGTGTGCTTTATGAGAGCCAGAAATTGTTTCTGCACTGTCCTATGGAGTCGGCTGGCCCTCTTGCAGATGCCTCACCACCAGCCCATGTCGGCCCTCACGCCAGCACCAATTAAAGAAACTGCTGTTTCTGGGATCTTCTTGGCAGAGCTGGTGTCCTGAACTGCGGTCTTTGCAGAGATCGCATGGTCGGATGTTGGCACGGCTGCCGAATTTTGCCGGGGTGCACAATGTCATCTCCCTGGTGATTAAGCTGGAAAACGCTTCGGTCATCGGGCAAGGTATGAGGGGTCCTATAAACACCACTCTCCTTTATAGGCCCTCGGTCTAAGACAATCTCACAATCTCTGACAAATCATAATATGAGACATCTATGCATTTGCAGATCCTCTCCAGGCCTGACATAATTCCCCTACCATCCCAATGGGAGTTTCTCAAAGTAGGAGCCCCTGCCTGGTTTTTGGAGGAACAGCCTGGTGATTTGGAGCTATTGGGGTGACCGAAAGGCTAAGCCCGTAAACGCCCAAACGAAATCTCACATCCCAAGCATAGCCGAAACCTGAACCCGAAACCCTAACCCCACATCCCAAACTTAGCCCGAAACCCACATCGCAAAGCCACCCCAAACCCCAAAACCGCCCTAAAACCCAAATTCCCAAGCTACATGTGATGAAAAACCACAAAGAACTTCTTTCTGAAGCCCAGATCGAAACAAACCCCAAACCCAAGGCCATAGACCCAAACTCTACACCCTAAACCCTGCAACCTTGCTGTGCGCATATGCCAGGCCATCGGAGAAACTCCGGAGACGTTGGAGGCCCCGAGGCCTCCGAGGCAGAGGCTTTTCGTAGGGTTTCGGGGTTAGGGATTTAGGGTTTAGGTTTTAGGGTTTAGGGTACAAATGGAAAAAACCCAAAAAGAAAGTATTCAGTAGGGTTTAGGGCTTTATGTTTGGGGGGGCGGAGCAAGTAGTATGGTGGCGAATCAGAATGAAAAAGATGATGAACATTTGAAGTAAGCTGGGCTTCTGTAATTTCAAGGCTTCTTGGTTTAGGGCTTAGGATTTACAGTTTAGGGTGTAAGGCTTAGGATTTGGGGTGTAGGGTTTTAAGGGATTGTATGTAGGTTTTGGGGGACAGAGGCCCATCATAGGGTTCCAGGATATAATTGGGATTATCATCTGTTGGGTGTACACAGGGACCCTATTTCTGGGAAATCCTAAAACCTATTTGGGGGCTTTAGGCTATGGAGTTCAGACTTTAGGGTTTTGGGGTAGGATGTTAAAGCAGGGTAATTTGAAACAATTTCAATTCCCAATTTAAAGCCAGTGTGGTACTATTCCCTATATTAACCCGCGAGTTAGGGTGAGGTCCGGTGAGGTCGACTTCAATTGCCCAGTAAAGGGTTCAGGGCGAAGCGTTTCAGATTTGAGTGCTTACGGTTTAGTGTTTGGGGTGCTCAAGTGTCACGGTTTCTCAGGTTCAGGGTTTCGGGTTCAGTTTTTGGGGCTTGGGGTCTTAGGGTTTAGGGGTGGAGGCCTCTGATATTGGGTGTGTTAGACAGACTTCTCATATGGGAATGAGGCTTTGCAAGGGTTCTGTCGGGGAATGGTAAGGGCTTGGTCGGGGCTGTGAAGGTGTTACGGCTCATGAGGACCAGGGATTGAATGAGGGCTCTAGAAATTTTAGTCAAGAACTACTCCCCCAATCTGGCTTTATCACTACATTCATGGGTCTTCAGCCTGAACTTCTTGGCCTCTCATACCAGGCCGGGAGCATCGGGAGATGCTGTGGGGTTGAGAACTCGATGTTACTTGCACCTTGGGGCCGTAGCCTCATATGATACCGGCCACTTAGGGTTTAGGGTCTAGGGGAAGAGAATGCCAAAGTCTTAAGGAAAGGCTTGAAGACAATGAAGGTAAGGTGTACAGTATACAGTATATCTCTGACAAGGGAGTTGAAGGAACTTAAGCCAAGCAGGCTTGGGCCACTTGTTCTGGGAGCACGTCATGGTAAACACCCAAAAAGGGAGCCCCAGTTGTTGGAAACCCTCAATTTGCAGACGGCCAGGCCTCTTCTTGGTGGAAAGAGCCCTCTGAAGCGGCCGCTTCCGCAGAGTCGACATTGCCAATACTGTAAAGGGGGTTTCCCAAAACGAGGGGTAACTTTAGGGGATTGTGGGGGATATACAGGATTTAGGGATTAGGGTTTAGTGTTTTCCAGATTAGGGGTACCTTTTTTACAGGTCCTTGTAATAAGGACGAAAATACTTTGAAATCTTTACTGGGTCCTCCAGTTTTGGGAAACTACCATAAGGGAAAGGCTGGGGAGTCGTGCTCCTGAAACTTTGTGCCCTTGCTGATGGGATCCCTACGCACTTTGCAACGTGATTTAAGGGCATTGGGTTTAGGGATAAGGTCTATAGTATGAAAGCGTCTGGCTGCTACAAAAAAAATTGACAAAACTGAAGTGGCAGGTAAGACCATTTCAGAAACACTACCCATGTTTGGTTGTAGGTGTGGAATTGGGGAAAGTGAAGAACGCTAAACAATTCTGAGAATTCTGAATGCCATTAGGAAGTCCCCATTCAATTGGCTCCGATGTTTGAGTCTGGGGCAGTAAAGAAGAAGCCTCCTTCTGAGTTGATCCATTCCGTTGCTGTGCTTTGCCCTTCAAGCAGCTGCCGTTGCTGACATTGCGCGTCCTAGTACCATTCTCATCCTTTCTGTCAATGCTCGCTTGAGTCCGCTCTTGGGTGAGCCTTGCTCTGTCAGCTTCAAGAAGCCCGACCCAAGTAGCTCTACAGCAGAAGCCGTGATCATAGAAGTGCAAGAAGTCGTAAGAACTTGCATTGTTAACGCTGATAGATATTTCTCAGAACAAAACCTCTCACACATCTTTGGATCAGACACAAATCATTTTTGTAACACTCAAGAAAATCAAAGGAACGGTCCCATCGAGGGTATCGATCATTGGGAATGAAGGAATGGTTGGAATCCTGCAGTTTAATACAGCACCGCAAGCAAGGACCAACAGAACACATAAACATTGCTAAACCGTTCCTAGTGTCAGCAGCCTCTTATCCTGAATGTAGAATCCTCACACTTGTCTGCTTTGTGGGATCCCTACTCTTACTAGCTGTTAGTAGGGAATGAGGAATGGATCCCTCTAGTAGTCCCTCCATAATAGGCAACGATCCAATAGTCTCCAGGTGTTTTTTCCATTCCTCCATTCCCAATAACAACCTGCAAGTCAGAACTGAACGTTTAGATCCTTGTGAACCGCCAATTTCATGTTCCATTTGCTCGTCCCATTCATCTTCCACTTTCTACTCCCTGGACCCTAAACCTTACACCCTAAACCCTGATCCTGCATAGCCTTGTATGTGCTATAGTCTAAACTCCTAGTATCCCCCTTTATAACCCCTGTAGTAGTCCCCTATACATCCCCCTATATAACCTTTCTTAGGGAGTCTAGACTATAGTACATATGGTAGTTTCCCAAAAAAAGGGGACCCCAATATAGACCCCAAAATACTATAGTCCTTATTATAGGGACCCCTACCCTAAACCCTAAACCCTAAACCCTAATTTTGGGAAACCCATATGACCTTAGAGGTGATGCAGCGCGCTCTTCGCAAAACGCAATCTTTTCTCTCGGTACGTCGAGAGTGTGGGAACCTGAGCTTAGGTTTGAGTTATATTAGGGCTATATTAAGGTTATATGGGGGTTATATTGGGGTTATATTAAGGTTATTGGGGTTCTATTGGGGTTCTTATGGGGAGGGTTTAGGGCCAGGGACATCCGCTACAGCCCTGGACCCCTAGTTTGGTTCCACGGCAAGGAAACTTTGCCGAAGTAACTTCCAAGATGCTTTTCACCCAAGCTGCAGGGAGGCAGTCACATGCTTCCATTTGCGAGTTCCCTAACCAACCCCCCTCCTGTACTGCCCTCCCCAAAAATTCTCCCTCAATCAGGTTTATGTAGAATCAACTAAGGCCAATCAAGGGGGAACTTGGGAAGGAGTAGTCAGTAATGAGGGGGCTTTGGTTACCCCAACCCCTAAAATCAGGAGCCTGAAACTCTGACATGACACTTAGGGTTTAGGGTTTAGGGTTTGGGGTTTAAGGTTTAGGGGTTAGGGTTGCCAAAACCTTCTGGGAAACATGCAAGGCAACTCTCAAGCAACTGCAATATCCACTCCTCAGAGAAGCATCACGGGCACCTGCAATGTAGGAGCCCTCTTTCACTGGTATGGGGCTTTGGGGCTATGTTGTACAATAACTTTACAAAGATTATACATCAAAAAAGAACAAAATTTTTAAATTAACGATACAGAGATTGAGTCTGTAGTGCTTGGCGGCCGGCAGCGCTGCAGATCCAAATACCCTACGTGGTACACCCTAAGCCCTAGGCCCTAAACTTTTACAACCCCAAACCCTAAGCCCTAAATTTTTACAACCCTAAAACCAAAGCCCTAAACCCTAAGCCCTAAACGTTTACAACCGTAAACCGGAAACCCTGAGCCCTAAATCCTAAGCCCTAAGCTTTTATAACAGGTGTGCTGCCAGGAAGCTACCAATGGCCCAGGCGTAGCTGGCCCTCTAAAAAGTGGCTGACCACCACAGGGTGATGCCCTCACTTTCCTGAGCAGCATGGTTCTTACACCACTCATGTCATGCAAAGGGGCCAATTGAAAAACTGTCGTTTGCCACGTCCTTATTCAGGCGGCTGCTGTGCCTGAATATATGACAGGACTGTACAAATTTCATGCGATGATGATCGAGCGTGGGGGAATACATGTCCTGCACAGTTGGTAAACAGGGTGTACACGCTGGTAACTCTACACCACAAAGCATGCAGACGAGCGGCCATTCTGCCTCTGGATGTAACAGGCGATGTGCATGAAGAAGGAGATGGGCAGCAGGAAGGACTCCACGATGTACGACACCTCAACGCCACAGTCAGCGGTGTTTGAGCTTGGTTGGCTTTGGCAGGCTTCAAAACCTGTTAGTATACATTTGGAGAAACAAATATGTATATACAGTTCTGCAAAATCAACACGGTAGAATATCTGAATCTAAATGTCCAAAAGGCCAACCATGCAAGACGGCTGCGGCTGTGCTAAACGGAGCAGCTGATTACGGAATAGCGGGTACTAATGAAGTCCCTCGGTGAAAGAAAGAAGCGGTAGGGCTCAACGATGCAAGATGAATAGTATTTCTATGACTCAGACTGGATCGTCCAGATCCACGATAAAGATGAGAGTTTGGTTCGGTGAGCTTAGCTGAAGTACAAAGTTTCGCCAAGCGGTGCACATCCGATGTGTGGAGCAATCCTCATGTCTTTCTGTGTGGCTACTAAGATCTACACGCTTGACAGAAGAGGAGGCTGTGCTTCACTGTTGTCCTAGCATGACCTAACCAGACAACGCCGGATGACACAGGCACCAGTTCATGAGTCCCCAGAGGCATCAATGCGTGTATAGGGGCTCTCAAGCGGCTGCTTGGCAGCGCGTGATGGTGGCAAGCATCTTCATAAGAGAAAATACTCCTAGGAAAATTACACCGTCATGGTGATCATCACATCATCTAGCAACCTCATTACCTGCACGAGGGCAACGGCTTCTAATACTCTTCGTGGTCATAGTCTTCTGAACCTTAAAACGTAAACCGAACATACCTCCGGGGATACGACGTTGAAGAAGCCTCCGGCGTCGACCTCGCAAGAGTGGCTTTGGAAAGGTTGAGCCTCATGCTCTGAGCAAAAGACTAAGCAATCAGCATATGTACTTCTCACATTGGCTTGTTTTACCTTGAGTTTCCAGCCACAGGGCTTGAGGTTCTTACCAGGCAAACCAGAAGGGCAAGCTCGAAGGGAACATTTCTTGCAGTTCTTCGAATAGGAAGAGCTCAAAAGTTCCGGAAGGTGGAAGTGCAGCCAGGACCCCCTCCTGCTTCATCTTACAATGAGAAATGCTACACCATCCCCACATGGGATGTTTCCTACGGACTCCCGAATCAAGGGTACCCGTAGGCAACGTTTTACACATTCTGCATAAACCCGCATTCCCAAAACTAGACACCAAAATACTGCATCTTTGTTATCTACCGGCATTCCAAAAGAAGGGACCCCTGATTTCTGGGAACTACCTTAAACCGTAAACACCAAGCCTTTTTGCTCCCTGATGTTGAGACACACGAGGGTGCTGGCTGCCCACCTTTGCCCACTGCGGGTCATAGTAGTCGAACTGAAGGTTGCCGTAGAGGCCTAGACTTGCCGATACTTGGTGGAGTTATATAGAGGATAGGTAGGGGCTATGTAGGGGTTATACAGGGGCTATGCAGGCTATATCGTGGTTATGGATGGGATTATATACGGGTTATATTGGGGATAATGGAAAATGGAAACTACTTTTTAGGGTTAAGGGTCATATTACCCCTAATAATAGAAACTCAAATAGACAAGCAAGTGGAGAATGAAATGCACGGGAGTTTACATGGATATGTAAGGTTTCGGGGTGTGAGTGGGGAATGAACGAATGGAAAAGCAAAATGGAAACAACTAATTGGGGCTTATGCAGCAGCTGATGTCCCGCATTCTCTAGCCCTAAACCCTGAACCCTTAACAACCAGCAAGCTGAGGATTAAAGCCGCTAGAGTGCTTCTCATGTGCGGATTTCGCAGAAGGGGGGGGGCACTTCAGGAACCCTAGCGATGTACAGGGATGAGAAAGGATGTAAAGACTATACCGGGGTTCCCTTGAAAAACTCCCCTATCCCTATAGAAGGTGGTATGCGGGAATTCCCTATCATGGGCTTCCTTTGTTTAAGAACCTACCATTGCATTTGGAATCCTTACTGTCTCACATGTTGCCGTATAAACCTGTCAAGATGTTCACCCAGAGTTGAGGCTTTGGGTTGAGGATCTGACAGAAGCTTAGACTTACTGGTGATTAGTCAGGGATGCGGAAATGTAATTCCCATACAATCACTATATAATATATTCCAAGATTCCCTGCTAACCAGCAGGTTTGAGGGTCCAGCACTTCATTCTTCGGCTTGCAAATAGAAACGGCAACCTCCAAAAAAGGACCCCAATTGTGATGCGTGGCGTGTCGTCAAACTTATTGCCCATTGTTGGGTACCCAAATCTTGGAAATCGTATGCGAAATTCAGAGGACCCAAAAAATAGCATATTTTTCACAACCTGCCATGGCAATCTGGGAATAGAAATGATGGTGCACTCACACTTGTGATAAGTGGCAGTTCTGATTAGCGGGTTTCCAAAAATTAGGTATCTCTTCGAGGAGCTCCGGACATTCAGGATTGTGATATTCGTTAGGAGGACCCCGCACCCTGTTATAGTGGTATAATAGGAAAATTAAGAGGACCCGAAGAAAATAATCCTTATTATCCTTTATAGCCACTATTACAGGGTGGGGGGTCCACCTAAGATATTGGTAGGTGTGTGAGAGGGACACCCTCTTTTCAATGGAAATCACCCATTTATCCCAGGACAAAATCCCTGGGTACTTCTTTTTGGGGTCACGGAACCTAAAGCCTTATAGTCCCCCTTAAGTACATATAATATTGGGTATATGGGGATCTTACCATAATTCACCCAAAACCATATTCTATCTACTTAAGGGGGACTATAAACCTAAACACTCAAGGGCTTCATGATCTTCTGGGGACCTATGGGGACCTGGCTTGGGAGTGTGGGGCTCTTGCTGTGAGTCGAATGCGCGCAAGCTTTAGTCTCGGTGCAAGGTACCTTGAGGGACCACCCTAGGGTTTAGGGTTTAGGGTTTAGGGTTCCTTCATTTGGGTAGTTCCCAAATTTAGGGGTACCTTTTTGGGGGTCCCTATAATAAGGACTTTAGTAGTTTTTTGGGGTCTATATTGGGGTCCACCTATTTGGGGAAAGTACCATCTGGACCTTGCAGAATAGGCCGCATCAGGATCCACTCAGTTTACTGGTGATGGGGGGACAGGGCAGAACTTTGACTTGTGTGAGCACCTTTGCATAGCCGCTTTTGGATTGGACTCAGAGGGTTATGGCCCGCAGGCTTTGGAAGATCGCAGCACAGGAAAGGTAGATGTTTTTGGCATTCTTGGGGCCTCTCTAGAGTCCCATCAAACTGAACAACAAGCAAATCCTTAGGTTTTTACCTTCTGCACTACTGCCCTTTGGAAAGGCGGCTCTTTCGTGTTAGTTTCGTGGGGATCGAGATCCCGAGTCCTTATATGGCTCCTCATCGTCCCTACAGTCCATGCCCCCATTCCCTACCAAACAGTTTGGAGGAGGTCTCTCTTGGTCCCCTTCAATCCCTGTATTCCCCCAGCTTCCATTTTCTTTTCCATTTTCTTTTCCATTTGATTCTCTAGTATAGGGGGATAATATAGTACCCCTAAACCCTAACCCTAAACCCTAAATAGTAGTTTCAGCTTTCTTTTCCATTACCCCAATATACAACCCTTATACATCCCCCAAGATATCCCTTTCTACCCAGGCGGCGATGGGCTGAGGAGCGGCGTGAGTCGCAAGCTCGGTCTTCGTGAAACGGTGTCAGGTTAGGGGCTCGAGACTTGGGCGTACTACAGGGGCCTGAATGATTATACCAATAGTGCAGTCATAGATTCCTGCAGAAATGGTGTAGGCCCAAACCCAAATGCCTAAAATCTGAAACCCAGGGATTTTTGGGGTTGAGGAGTTTGCGGTCTTGGTGCTTTGTGGGCATGTTTTTGTATGACGACATCGGTATGCAGGATTTCTAAGCTTCTGCATGAAGGGGCCCCCCAAAAAAGGGATTCCTTTAAAGGGTACATGGGGTTATACATGAAGAATGTAGGGATGTACGGGAGTTAGCAGGCTGTAGGGTTTCCACAAATTAGGCGTTTCTTTGGAGGGTTCCAATTAACGAATTGTCAGTTTTTGGGTGTATTTTGGGGTCTATCCTGGGGTCCCCAATTTTTGGAAACTCGCATATCAGCCCAGTTTTTCATGTTTTTCATGTCCTTTTCCATTAGATATTCCATTGTTCTGGTCATCTAGTCCTCTTGATCTTAAGCCCCACATCCTAAACCTTGTAGAACTGCCACAATGACTTCAAAGGGACCTTTTTTTGCATTACTTGGGCCCCTCCATGACTCATTTCTCAACAACTCATCCTCGCTGGGTTGAAGGGCTTACAAAGCATGGCCTAGTCTAGAACCGTACCAGCGAAAGCTGAGCCTCAGGCTCCCGTAAGGCTATTGGTGGATGATGGTGGCACTAGTCCTGGGTTGCTGTTAAGGAACTTAAATTAAGTTACTATATTGGGGAAAACTCTATTATTTACTATATATACTCATTATGGTAACTTAATTTAAGTTCCTTAACAGCAACCCAGCTAGTGGTGCTGCTGCTCCTGCTGCTGGTAGGTGTGCTCGTGGTGCTGATGATGCGGGTGCTGCTTCTGAAGTGGAATTAGCTATGGAGTGCTGGCGCTTTGGCTGTTAACACTCCTGGTGCCAGCTCAGTGGTTGTGGCACTGGCTCCTTGAGCCTCCAAGTCTTTACAACCTTGGCCCCCCTACCCCCCAAATCCACGAAGCCCAAGCCATGCAAAGCTTGCCAGGTTGGAGAGACTCTATGGACTACCACCAAACAGCGGTGGGTACGCCCCTCATCTGGGCTGCTGTTAAGGAACTTAAATTAAGTTACTATACTGGGGAACCCCTATTATTTACTATATATACCCATTATGGTAACTTAATTTAAGTTCCTGAACAGCAACCCAGTCATCCTGCTGTCAAGCTTCGGGTCAAGTGTCGGGTCTGATCTAGGCATTTCTCAAAGTCCGTGTTACACTAAGGATGCATAGGGGTTATGTAGGCATCTCTAGGAGTTGTATAGGGGTATCTGTTGATATATAGGGAAAAGATGTAGTTGCCATAGCCCTTATTAGAAGTGCACTTATAAGGTGCCTCCGGGGTATTGTCGAGCCATCCGATTTCTTCATTTTGAGGTGTGCCCAGGTGGAACCGCCACCGACAAGAAGTCGAGTTGGAGCCATATGCGAAGGATCAGCGGCCAGAATATCATTTCAAGGGGTCATCGGGGCTTGGGATTAGAGTCTCCAAGCCCGAAAACGCTGAATCCTTAGCCTGACCTAACCTTGAATCTGACTCTTGCACCTGGTAAGAAATCCTAGACCCTAAATCTGACGCTTGAACCTGACGAGAAACCCTAAGCCCTAAACCCTAAGCCCTAAACCCTAAGTCCCAAAATCTTAATCCTTAATCCCTACATCCTACATCTGATTCTCCAAGCCGGTTACACTTGGCAGGTTTGGCACTCCGATGTCCTCCTCCGCGAGGCTGGCTCCAGAGCTTTGGGGCCGACGCGGACAGTTTGGGTTTGAGTTAGGCCCCCCCCCCACTCAGAAATAGTGGTCTAAAGGGAGAATATTTATGTATATACAAATAGATACATATACATATATGTATATGGTTAAGGGTTAAGGGTTTAGGGATTAGGGTTTAGGGTTTAGAGCATAGAAAAGTGTATGAATGTGTTACCCCAATGAAGGAGAATCAAGTGGAAAAGAAGATGGAACATGAAATGGAAGCCACGTATACATTTTCGGACTATGGGGATGGGGTTTCCCACAATTAGGGGCCCTAAACCCTAAACCCTAAACCA
This sequence comes from Symbiodinium pilosum, assembly GCA_905231905.1. Classification (NCBI taxonomy): domain Eukaryota; class Dinophyceae; order Suessiales; family Symbiodiniaceae; genus Symbiodinium; species Symbiodinium pilosum. The sequence continues at coordinate 53,422 of CAJNIZ010007513.1, forward strand.
AATTAGGGGTTTCTTTTTTCTGGGTCCCTATAATAAGGACTGAGGTTGCCGCCTCCTCGCAGCAACCTGTTCCCCTGGTCCTACACACAGCCCCTGGGTTTAGGGTTTAGGGGTTTAGGGTTTAGGGTTTAGGGGTTTAGGGGTTTAGGGTTTAGGGTTTAGGGGATGGACACATGTAATATTGGGTAGTAGGGTATGTTTAATAGGAGGCCAGCAAGTGAGTAGCATTGTGCCACAGTCCCAAGTCTTGATAGTTCCACAGAGTTCCTTACGAGTTGGATTCTTGACCGCAGGCAAGTTTCGGATATAGTCCCCCTGAAGTAGATAGACTATGGGTTATGTGGGGATCTTATGATAATATACCTAAAGCTATATTCTATCCCGAAACCCTAAACACTGAACAATACACCCTAAACCCTATATCCTATCTTCTTAAAGGGGGACTATATACAGGCCTGGCCTAAGCTGATGTTGAAGCCGAGAAACCGCACAGAATCCCGGCTAAATCGGACTCCTCAATTCTAATGCTCCTGACCTGGAGACTGCCTGGCGTCAAGACCCGAAGGGTATGTGGCAATTTCCATTTAGGGTTTAGATTAGGGTGTAGGGTTCAGGGTAAAGATGTAAAGATAGAAGTCTTCGAGTCATCAACGTTTGTCTTATCATGGTGGTTCCGCAGATCACTCGAACAAAAGCTGCCCACGTCCCGATGACTACATACTGGCTTGCCAAGATTCCACAAAGCACCATGGAATCCACTGTCTAGCTGGTGACCTTAAAGCTCCAAGCCTCACGCCCTGAACTCCCAGGACGTCGTAGTTGTAGTGATGGCCTCAAGCGCCAAACCCTAAAACCTTATGCCCTATAAAAGCCTTGGAGCCCTGCAGAATAAGGAGATTTTAGTGCCCCGACCTGCCAAATCATGATCTTCTACCTATCACATGGCTAAAGTAGGTTCCTAATTTGAGCATTACCAAAAATCCCCAGATGATATCACATAGTGGGGCTTCGCAGGTGTAGCGGGACTTCCCGCATGGTCTTGGCACCCGCGTCTCGTGCAGGCAAGCATGGAGGGCAGCCCTATCGCCAGGGGTTAGGGTTTACAGAAGCATTTCTGAAAGTCGAGTTTTCCCATTAACAGAAATTTTTGGGGCCTGTGGATTCATAGCTAAGCATTTGTCTTGAAGTTACATGTCCTCATGTTCCATCTTCAGTGCATGTAAACCTGCTTGGGCAAAGCTCTGGGAATTCACAATCCTTTATTCAGGGGACTCTGCAAGTTTCATTTGGAGAGGTTTCTTTGGAAAATTTCTGGGGAATTGGCAGGTCATCACATGGGGGTTGAGGAAGATATTCCGTATAAACCTGAAAAGGGATCTTGCAGAATTTCCTTATGATCTATAATTACCTGTCACTAGGATGCCTAGAGCCTTTGCTTCGGCACAAGCTCCAAACATGGAAGCAAATGTAGAGCATCGGTGAGAAGCCTCGGACAGCCCAAATACGTCCTTTGCAGCAACACATCCAAAACACTGAAACGGAGTATCTGCAAATTACATTGGAGGTTCCCAATATAATCAGACCTCAACGCACGGTAATCTTCTGTATTGGGACTCCCAATACAAAAAGTACGCTACTTCTGGGAGACCCTAGTGGGTGGTCATCAGTGGGGCAGTTTGGGTTAGAGGGACTACTCTAGGGATTATGCAAGGTCTGCCATAGAGACCCATTCCTCAATCCACTGCTAGTAGCTAGTCACATCATATCCATTTGTAGCCACTATATGCCTGTAGTGTGTGTGTATATATATATATATATCTATGTAAGCCAACACTTTAGGCCCACCAAAACCCAAACCCTACAGCTGACTTAACCCTGAACCCCAAGCCCCAACCCACCGGGCTTCGTCTTCCCCCCAACCCCCTAAACCCTAAACCCCTAAACCCCTAAACCCCTGAACCCCTAAACCCTAAACCCCTAAACCCTAAACCCCCTAAGCCCCTCAAC
>CAJNIZ010007513.1:55528-66700 GCA_905231905.1 Symbiodinium pilosum
TAAACCCTAAACCCCCTAAGCCCCTTTGAGGCTCTGTGCACTCCTCGAGTCCACATACTGAGGGGTACGGGGCGCAGCTGTCAGGGATCCACAAAAGGTTATGTCTATGGGGATAATAGGGTTTAGGGTTTAGGGTTCAGTGTTTAGGATCTAGGTTTAGGGATTAGGGGTTTAGGGGTTTAGGGTTAAGGGTTTAGGGTAGGATCTAGGGTTTGGGGCTTTCGGTTTAGGATTTAGGGTTGACGGGCCTAGGGTTTTGGGTGGTTTTTCCCAAATGTTTGGTTGAGACTCTGAGAGTGTAGGGAGCGCAGTTGGATCCTGAGTAGATCTAGAGTGCATGCGGAAGTACAAGAACCCAGGAATTCCAATTTTCTGGAACCCATACAGTCCAATAGCCTTCAAATGAGGGACATACCCTCAACGATACTAGAATCCCTGATCTGATTTGAGGTACAGTCCTTAATCAAGGGGTATGGCGCCCCCTGAAATAGAGTTGCGGGTTGGCCTCTTGAGGTCTACCTTAGAAGGTTCGGGTTCACTTTCCGCACGTGATTGGGAAGTTTCTGGGGTGGAACCCTATCCCAGTTATGGGAACTTTAAGGGATAATGGTGATTATATTAGGGTCCTCTTATATTCCTATCATACCACTGTTACATGGTGGGGAGCCCACGGAATCTGCCGAGGCTTGATTCTCAGCGAATGCTACGGTGTTTGGCCCCCTAACTGCAAGCCGCGAACGGCGAACCAGCAGCCATAAAGCTTAAGCCCCACGCCCTACAGAAGGGGCCTAATCCTAAACCCTAAACCCAACCCGAAACCCTAAGCCCTAAAGCCTAAACCCCAAACCCCAAAATCCTGAGCCCAAGCTGAAAGTCCAGACCTTAAAAGCCCTAAACCCTAACCTGAAGGCCTAAGTGGGAGCTTTGCAAGAATGAGCCGTGCACAATCCTTAATGGGCTACTACATATCCCCATGACTTTTCAGTTATTTCTCGGGTTAAAATCCACTAGAAGCCTCATACGCAGCAGTACACCCCAAAAGCCTAGCACCCTATGCCTCAACCTAAACCATAAGACTTAAAGCCTAAACGAGAAAACCCTGAGCCCTGTCCAAGAAGTGGGTGTCTAGCAATCTACCATAAACCCTAAACCCTAACCCATCTAATGTTGCATTTGGTTTATTGAAGGGACCCTCTTCAAAGTGTTTTCGCCGCCGCTTATTCAGGACATGGCCAATGTTNNAAATACGGGACCGAATCCAGACCATTCCTTTTAAAGTAATCCCCAAGGCCTCCGGGGGCCTTCAGTACCGTGGGAGCCTTATTGAGGACGTCGTAGTGTGGGACGGGGGGGGGGCCTAAGATTAAGGAGGGTGCAACATTACCCTGCACGCCCTGCAAACCCTGCCCAGGTTTCAGCCCGTCTCTTCGCAGCAAGGAGGCACCAAACCTTCCTGCAGCTTAGGGTCATCCTCCATGTCCTGGTGTTCCCATCGGTTTTCCGGCAAATGCTGACTATCGAGCCACGTCTGTCCTCGCCAGTAATACCATCATGGCATGCAAAGATTATGGTGAACCGGTACTGCTGGACGCGCTGGAACAAATCTTCCCACTGGCGAAGAAGTACGAGTATGCGCTCAGGGTTGGTTTAGGGTTTCGGGGTCCCCCTCAGTACGTGGGCCCCCACAACTTGAGGCCTTGTTGGGCACTATTCAGGATAACTGGGGCGCATGGAGGTTTATCAGGGCTGATGAGTTTGGCTGGGTGCATATTTGAGAGGCGCATGATAGTCCTGTGACTCCTGGCTTCCTCACGTAGGGCTCAGACCGTCATGCAAAGGGGGACAATGTGGGCATTCTGGAAATAAGGGCGCCCTATGCTCCTCCAGAGGACACCTGTTCCCATGATAGAAGGCTCCAAAGAGGAATTTACCATTTTGAGAAGCCTTTGTGCTACGTTGGGCGTTGTGTCCCGGCTTTATAAGCTCGGGTAGAGGAGTGCTAATTGCGGCCTTTCGTATCTAGGAATCTAGGGCTTCAGTCCACAAGCTATGTGAAGGATTCTTGCGGTGCAAGTTCTGGACTCTGATGGGAGCAAGGGTTTTCTCTCACCTATACAGAACCTGAAAACCTAAAGCTTGAACCCCAGAGCCTCAGCCCTAGAATGTGAGCCCCATGCTGAACCTTAAAAGATAGGTGCGGTTAGTAGGGAAGACATTAATGGAACATCAGGATTATTGCCTCTGTCCTCTTTGAACTCTTAGCCTTACAGACGAAGCCCTCCCCTTCCCCAAAGAGCCATGGAAGCTGCTCTGTTCCCATGTGTTCCCCCTTTGAAAGGACACTGGTCTGTATTGGTCCCTTTCTGGGGTTCCATGCCACGTTACAGTAGTTCGTGGCAGGGTAAAACATTCAGTTTTTTACTCCTACACCTCGCCCTGTATCCTGCCATATATCCATATATACTCCCATATAGAGGCCCCAAATAAAAGGTCTCCCTAGTTTTGGGAAACCTTAATCCATGTAAACCACTGCATAATCCCAGTGTCCATTTCATCCTCCATTTTTTCCATTTGGTTCTCCATTGCAGACCCGAAACCTTGTACATTCCCTAGGTACCCCAAAACCCTGCCTGCAGGTGGGGCTCAGTCTTCGAGTTTCCCGTCGAAGGCCTGGATCTTGGCTTTTGAGTTTGCAGAGAGGTTAAATCCTTCGGATTTAGCTTGGACCTTAGACCCTTGATTCTTTATGATTCCCTTATGCTCCTATTATAGGTATCTCAGGGTTAACCCTTAGTAGGGATCCTAAGTGCCACGTAGGTTAGGTCTTGTTTGAGTCAGGTTCAAGTTTTCGTGTGTAGGGAGAGTTGCTCCCTTCTTCCACTGTGATCTTTCGATTCAGGACTGCGTAGCTATACAAGCCCATGGAACTTCAATCTAAGGACTTTAAGAACGACTCCTAATAGGGACCCTTGAAGCTAATGGAGGCTAATATGGAAACTACCTAGGAGTATAGGGGCTGTATACTGACGACATAAGGGTTATATATGGCAATGGGATAAAGGGTCCCTATTAGAGGTCCCTAAAGTCCTTGGATTCAAGGTGAGCGTTATCCGACCTTTCTACCCAGCACAGGGAAGGACGTTCCGCTTGCTTGGCCGACAGCAAGAATCATGGGTTCCCCTGCTATCCCCCATGCTACCCCGTAGGCTTTCAATCCGCTGAACCCTCAGCCCCCCCAACCCAATGTACATGCAGATGTTGAATTGCGCGCCCTAAATCCTCAGCTCAAGTCGACCTCGAATGATGGTAAGCATACTTTGGGTTATATTGGGGTTATGGAAAAGAAAATGGAAACTATAGGGAATATAGGGTATATGTTAGGGTTATATTAAGTATTCAGACGTTTGCGTTACAAGTCTTACCTCCGAGAGGTAATCCTCAGCCCCGGAATCTAAACCCAGAGCTTTCCTGAAACTCTCTAGACCCTCCTCCTACCTTCTATTAGGGCCTAAGTACCCGCTCTTAGGGACCATATATCCCCGATTAAGGGTACAAGGAAGGTCCTGGTAGACCCCAAGCCCCGATCCCCTAGACTGCAACTCCTCAGTCCTAGACCCTAAACCCCAAAGCCCTATGACATCCTAAACCTTCAACCCTAAACCTTCAGTACTGCCCCCCCTCAGTAACAGTTGGATAATGAATATACTATGGTTATATATAGCCCTTAATAGGACCCTTAATATAGACTGTTACTGGGTGGGGCAGTACCCTAAACCCTAAGCCTTAACCCCGCGGTAGTGGGCATGGAGGCCGGCCTGAAGGCTTCCAGAGCCTCCGATGAACACATGTGCGGCACCAAGGGCCTTCAAGTTTTTTTGGAATCTGCAGGTTCCTTTTTTTTGGGTTGACTGTTGGTCAAAAATTGTTCGTGGCTTGGTGTGTAGGGCTAGTGCTGGGTTACTCAGTGAGATGTCACGTGGTTACAAGGATGACATTGGTGGTGCACATTTGGGTATGGTGCGGATTCCCGAAGGGCTCGGGACATAAGAGGATTCTGCAGGGATTTTACGTAGATAACGGAGAATCAAATGAACAAGAAGATGGAACATGAAATGGAATCTGGGGCATCACAGGGATAGGTTATGCAGGGATTAAAATGAGGATCTTGGTAGCCCCAATCCACCAAATGAGGACCTTACACTTACCAGGTGACTATAGTAGATTCCTAATGTTGGGGTTGGGGGTGACCAGAGTCCTCTTATTGTCAGGGTTCATGAAAACCACGTCAACATACGTTCATCTGGAATCAGGCTTTGGGGGTTTAACGTCTAGGGTTGCTGGGTTGTGAATCAAGGCTTGCTTCCAGACTAGGCATTTTGCTTGGGGCTACAGTGATGAGTAAAACTCCACGCTCTGGAGATTGTAGAAGTTGGAGGACTTCTGGCATTAGGGAATTTTGAATTAGACAGTGCTGATTGAGGCCCTTGGGGGTTAGGCACCTAATTAGCACACATTGCCCGCGTTTGGTATCTTTCTAGCTGTTAATTGTGAGGTTTCGGATTTAGGGTGTGCATAGGTTTCCTGTCCACAACAGAGTACGGTTTAGGGTTTGGCTTTAGGGGTTTAGGTTTAGGTTTTAGGGTTTAGAGGTGTCATAGGGAGAGCGTGATTTTGGCACTGCCCGCATAAAAGGGGCAAAGATAGGCACCCTCTCCTTGTGCAAGGATGAAGCACCTGCGAAGACATGCTTTTGGGAGGACTTCCATGTTTATGTGAAAGAGCATAGCCGGCAATAATTGATGTGCGCATGGTTCGTTTGACCTTTTATAAATGGGAGTTTCGCAACACTGAAAGCCACTAGGGACCATATACATGTATGTAGATACACATAACTACGGACTACAAAGGGATGGTGTCCCTGTTAGGGATTACAAAGGGAGTAGTTTGAGAAATCAGGAGCTTTTATCCGTGAAGCCATGCTGCTGTTTGTTAGCAGTCAATCAAGAAATCGATTCCTACAATAACCCCTCATGCATTCCCATAGTAGCACCAGACCTTTGAGAGGGTCTGAATATGGATGACTTTCTGTAAGAAATTGCAGTCCCCAATCCACCTTTGCACTCCAAATTCAAAATCCACAAGGAGCATTCTTGTATTGTACGACACAATGCTTTCTGAAGTCTATGGAACTGTACAAGCTTAATAAAAGATGTGTACCCGTGTAGCCCATCCTTTTTTCAGGAGGAAGTCCGCAAGCATCAAAAAGGCGCAAACGTGGAAGAACTCTCAAAGCGCAAGGCAGCATAGTTTGGACTCCACGTTTATTGACGCCTACGATGCTGCAGAGCCCTCAGCCAGCCTTGCTGCTGTGGAAACCTTAAGCCCTCAATCCTAAACCCTAACCCCCTATCCTAAACCCCTAAACTCCGAACCCTAAACCCTAAACCCGATATACCAGGGAATCCTTTAGGAGGCCCCCAAAGGGGGGGACCCATAATGAAGGACTCCCAAGAACTCCGCAAAGCTCCCTAAGGTCCGATTTTAGTTTACTACAAAAGGGACCCTGACATATGGAGGCCCTGTTAGGGCTTCCTTAACTACACCTAAACCCCCCGTAAACCCTAAACCCTAAACCCTAAACCCTAAATTCATAGTTCTTGGCTTCCCAGGCTGAGGGGTGAGGGGTTCAGATCTTGGTGTCTGGATTGGCAAGCTTTAGTGGATTTTAATTGCCCCAACTATAATAAGGACCCCATAACTACTATCATGTGACTACACTGGGGTCCTGATTTTGGGTGCTGGAGGAGGGAAATTCCCTGATGAGTTTGCACTCACGTTAAAGTACAAGTAACCGTGGCAGTGAAAGCAACTGATGCAGTAAGAGCGGCACTGTGATCAGCAATGATTGTACTTTTTTGGCAAAGTGGTAGTTTCCCAAAATAAGAGGACCCCAATATAGACCCCAATATACTATGATGCTTATTATGGGACGCCCAAGAAGGTACCCCTAATTTTAGGAAACTCCCAAGTGGAGTAGTCAGGATAAGGAGGGGCAGGAGCAGGTGGTGGGATAAGCCTCAGATGAGCCCCAGACCCTAAGTCCCAAACCCTAATCCCTAAACCCTAATCCTTAATCCCTAAACCCTAATCCCTAAACCCTAATCCCCAAACCTTAATCCCTAAACCCGAATCCCTAATCCCTACACCCTCAACAGCTGCCCTTTTCAGGGAAACAGGGGGGGTGGCAAGGTTTGGGGTTTAGGGTTGAGAGTTTCTGTGAACAATTTGGTGTCATTTTTCGTGTCGTTTTCATAAAAAAAATCAGTGGTTTCATAAGCTCCCGTAGGCTCTAAGTCCTAAACCATCCTAAGCCTTATAAACTCAAGCCCCCTTTACCACTAAACCCCTCTAAACCCTGAACCTAACAACCCTAAGGCGGCAAATCCTGAAACCCCCAAACCCCTAAACCCCTAAACTTCATGTGTCCCTGTAAGCTCCCAGTTTCCATTTCAAGTTCCATTTCTTTTCGATTTGAGTCTCCATCATTTCCCAAAGCCCTCCTTCACGAGGTGCAGACGCTGGAGGAGCGAAATCAGCAGGCCGCACGGGCGATGCAGCTACTGGACGAGGCTCACAGACGCCACTGTCTGGAGATAGGATTGAAAGGGAATATAGTAGTGTGGGAACGGAGGATTCCTGACTATAGTGTCTAGAATAGGAATATGGTGGGTTTAGGGATTTTGGGTTTAGGGCGTGGGTGTTTGAGATTAGGGATTGGGGAATGCAGGTTTTTGGGGCTGTGGCATGTAACTGTTACCTATGGTGTTTGTTGGTGTACTGGGATCGCTGGATTACATGAGGCAGGCCGCTTGCGTTTCATTCCAGTGTGCTTTGTGGATCATTAACGTCTGACAGGGAGATTGAAGATATGCTCGTGTGTTTGTTTTATTGCATGGGCAATGTCATGAGGTGGTGTTGTATTCTCCCATGAGTGAGTGTACCTTGTGTTTGTGCCGTTCCTTCTGAGACTGGGCGAGTGCAGAACTGGGGTCCCTATAAAGAGCAATCTAATTGCGGCTTTATGCAGGGGTTCTAAAACTAGGGCTCCGAAAATATTTGCATATAAGCATCATGTATATACACACGCCTAAACATATGAGCACACACACATACATAGGTAAGTATATATGTGTGTGTATAGGTATGTATACATGTATATGATCACGCACGCACAGGATACCGTAGTCCACGTTATTGCAGGCACCCCAACAAGGGACCCATCATTTGAAATCACCCAGGAAGGGGATTTGTAGGCAGTGGGTATGCAGTGATTATGTAGGGGCGAGGCGGTGGGGGCTGAGGAGGAGGAGGAGGTCTGGGGATGCTGTTGGCATTCGCATTGCAAAGCAAACCAAGCCCCGACCCTAAGCCCTAAGCCCTGAGCCCTAAACCCTAAACCCTAAACCCCAAACCCCAAACCCAATTCATTTCCTAAACCCCAACTGGTAAACCCAATTCATTTCCCAAACCCCAACTGGGCGCAGGATTCTGAAACCCTTCGCCTGGCTCCAGTTTTCTCTAGCCTGTCAAACAGTGCTGACCCAGGCATTCTAGCTTCTCATCCCTTCCCCTAAAATTGAAGTGCAGGCTCCGCTACATAATGAACTTGAATAAGAACATTGCCAACGTAAAGTGCCTTGCTATAAACGGGAATGCTCGTGGTTGGGGGCTATGGGGTTTTTGTTAGCAAGGGGAGGGGATTACATTAGACAGGACATCTTGCAGATTCGGGCCCATAAACCCAACTGCTACACTGCACCAACCAAACATGGCAGGCGGAAGAAAGCCCCATAAAGAGCCCTGCAGTTGGGTTATGCAGGTTCCATACTCCTGTAGAGCCTCAACCCGGCGGCAGTCCAGATTCTAAAAAGCTTGAAGCCCAGCCCCCTGAATCCCTTCAGCCCACAACCCTCTCAGCCGGGGAATCTAAGTGCAACGCTCTTGACGCCCAAATCTTTGACCAACCAACACAGGCCTTGAGAGCGGCAGAGAATGCTGGCGACAGCCTCAGATGTCCATAGACCCTGCTTGAGGCTCCAGTGTAATTACAACAAGTTGTGACAATGCCCCTACTATGATAATGATGGGGCTACAAGCAGCAAGTATAATTGGCAATTACCCTGAGCCTCCAAGTGGGTCTAGATGGCTTATATGGGGTGGGCTCTCAACCTTATGGGCTCTTTTGTTGCGGATCTAGTGTTAGGGTTCCGGGCCAATCAGGGAGATTCTAAACCCTAGGCCCCTAAACCTTGAACCCTGAAGTACTTCGAGAAATTCTCCAAAATCATAACTGGCCACTGCATTTTCGGCATTCATTGCTACCTGGGTGTTCACGCGTGCTTTCAAATAAGGCAATAAGCGGGACAGCCATATGACCACAACTACGGAAGCAAAACTCTACTTACCCCTACCCCCTTGAGAATTCAAGTACGGGCCCTAGCATTAACATACCTCATGAGATGTCTCATCAGGGCAGTTGAGCTGCGCACCGTGCCCAAGATCGTGTCACTGCAATTCGCCTGACACCCTGCGCCCTAAATCCTAAACCCTGGACCTAACCCTTGGTTTCAGCGGGCAAAGAAAAGTGTGACAAAAGTCCTAGGAGAGCATTTGAGCCAAGGACCCTACAAAAAACCTGAGGTCTGAACCCTACACTTCAAGACAACTACTCCTCTTGGTAGGCTTCAGGGGCCGTGGTTCAGGCTTAGTGGTCAGATTTTGGGTTTCGGGTTCGGGCTCTCTGAGCCTTCTGACCTGTGCCAGGAAACAGCAGGCTGCATCGAGGCGCTCCAGGCCAGTTCGAAGAGCACTTACACAGCGCCACATTAACGCACGGGAGCAAGTGCTGTTATGGGAAGGGGAGGGGTTCTCTATTATTAGGGAGGCGATTGGGGCGTGGACTTCAGGTGTGAAGTTTACTTTCTCGTTTGCTAACCTGGAACCCTAGGCTACACCTTTCGAAGCGAGAAGTCGTGTTTTTGGGGCTTCATGCTTTGGGGAGTGGGCTACTTTGAAGTTACCCATACTCCACCAGCTTGAGAGAGCCGTCTGCCTTTGCATACACATCACCCAAACAACGATACAAACTCGAATTCATGTCAACTCGGCAAATTGCATCTCAGTACCTGGGGTTAGGACATCAGCAGCTCAGAATTACCGCGTCGCACCCCTCAGCACGGAACCCCCTCAAACCCCTGAGCAGCTCTAAGTTCAATAGCGAGAGCAGCAGGTATGCAGCTAGAAGCAACTCCAACAGTCGTTGTAAATGGCCCGTACAGGAGTTTTTTGACTCAATCAATCTAGCCTCTCATGGGCGTTTCTCAAATTCAGCTGCCTATTCTAGGTCCTTTCAATCGGATCTGGGTGTTTGGTGGGTAGACCGGGGTTTATTTTGGATGCATTGCAAGATGGTTTCGGACAGCCAGGCGCGAGACCCTCAGAACCCAACAACACTTAAGCAAAGAATGTTTCTCTATGCTTTGACTAAGGGGTATTGGCCTTCCCTACTACACCCGGACTAACCATTAACCCCAAACCCGAAATGCCTAAACCCGAATCCTAAACCCTAAGCGCCAAACCCTAAATCCTTAAACCCTAAACCCTAAACCCCAAACCCTAAACCCTAAACTCTAAACCCTAAAACCCCAAACACCAGAATCCCAAAGCCTGAGCGCTAAACCCTAAGCAGGAAGGCCGCTGGGCAGCAGTAACACAGCTGCCCCTGGCGTGCCAGAGGCTGCAGAGGGTTGTGGGCTTCAGCGGGATTATGGTTTAGGTGTTTAGGGTCGTGGGCTTGAGGGTTTGGTGTTTGGGGGTTTAGGACTTTAGGAGTTGGGGTGTTGGGATTTTAGGGTTTAGGCTGTAGGGACTGCGTAGTCTGATTGAAGCTAATTCTTTAAGGCATACGAGTTATAGAAGGGATTAGAAGGGTATAGATTGGGTACTGCCCCCCTCAGTAACAGTTGGATCATAATTATAATATGGTTATATATAGCCCTTCATAGGACACCTAATATAGACTGTTACTGGGTGGGGGCAGTACCCAAGGTATAGACAGACCGTAGGTATGGAGACGATACAACGCGTGCATGGGCTTTTAGGGAGCGGGCCTTGAGACTTGTGAGACATCTTGGGCTTCAGAGTGTATACAGGGGTTCTGTCTTTGGGATCTTCACGGAAGGTGTGGAAGTTTTTTTTTTCAGGTTTGAGGGCTGCGTGCGAAGTGGAGTTGGCTGGGAGTTTGAGTCGTGTCCCGGTTCGACGGTTGTAGCTTGCAGTGTTAATAAGGGGACATTGGCAACCCCAACCCCCCTAAATTAGGACCCTATGACTATCATCTGATAGTTATAGGGTCCTAATTTTGGGGGGTTGGGGTTACCAAAATCCCCTTACAGTAGTTACAGTGTCTTCGTTTTGGGGGCTGGGGTTACCAAAATCCCCTTATTGAGTGTACAGAAATGGATGGTTATCATCCTTGGGAGCTGTTCGTCATGAGGGCTCGCGTTTGTGAGTAACCAGTGCCTCATTCTTAGTAGCTGGGTAGGTAACCTTTAACCTTTTGGGGTATATTTAGGGTTTAGGGTTTAGGGATTTAGGGTTTTAGTCCTATTAGAATGCAAAGGTTAACCTGTTTGGGGCCAGGGAACTCGGCAACTAGGTCATCGCACACAGCCCGTTACACGAGGGTATTGTAAGGGGTTCAGGCTTAGGTTCTTGGTCTGTAGGGCTTCACAAGGAAAATGGGTACATATGAGCTATAGTCTAAATTCCTAGTATCCCCTTAATAGACACTATAATATTCCCTTTTTCGTCCCCTATGTAACACCAATTTGAGGAGTTTAGACTTTTAGATTGGGTACTGCCCCACCCAGTAACCGTCTATACTAAGGGTCCTATTAAGGGCTATATATAATTATATTATAAATATCATCCAACTGTTACGGAGGGGGGGCAGTACCCAACTTTTAGACTGTTGCTCATTTATTTGGAGTGTTCGCCTTGGGAAGCCAGGAGTGAAGACCCTGAGCCACTTTAGGGTTTAGGGTTTAGGGGGAAGATTTGTGGGTTTCCCCAGACAAGGGATGCCTTTTAGGGCTCCCCATAATAAAGATT
>CAJNIZ010007513.1:66800-100376 GCA_905231905.1 Symbiodinium pilosum
AGGGTTTAGGCTTCAGGCTTTCAGTTTCAAAATCTTACCAGTTGCTAGTCTAACTGAGGAAAGGTCTCCAAAGCAGCCCCTATGAAATTTGTAATGGATTGGCTAGGAAAATCTCGTAGCCACCTGCAAGCTATTTGTATAGGGCTTCAACAAGGGGTTTTCAACAATCCCAATCCCCAATAGCCCTAAACCGTAAGCACTCAACAAGAGGAGCCCTTAATGAACCTAACTGGGATGAAGCTCAAGCCACCCCTGCCCTCAACATCAGGACACGAAACCTGCTGCTGCTCCTGCCAGTGCCAGGAACTTGGCTACCCAGAGCCTCCAAAGCCCCCCTTGATCTCAGGAAGTCTTGCAGTTGTAATTCAATTCATCAAATAATTGAGGCAGGCCTCTAGAAGTGGTTTAGGGCTAGGGTTTGTTGTTAGTCGCCTGGACGTCAGTTACCTGCCTCCATGATGGGATTTGGTTTAGAGAGTTTGCGTGCAAATTGCAGGGCATGCCGATACAACCCCACAACCATCCTGTGCGAAAGGAACAGAGGAACGGCGAACTATTAGGGAGCACCAGGCGACCAGTGGGGTTTCTCAAACTTGGGGGAGGGCTTCTGCGGCCGTGACAAGATACATCGGACCCTATGGGCTATGGGGACTACCAAGAGTCCTAGTAGTGAGTACTATCTACTTACTTATGCTCTGTTGGGCGTGCGGGAATGAGTCATGTAGTCGTCCGTTTATAGTCCCATTACCGATCCTTCACAGCAATTCCGCACACCCAGCGAATCAGTAAGATAAGGTCCTCCCCAAACTGAACACTGTTGAGGTGGCGTCCTCGGCCAGAGTCAGCAACGGGATCGATGGCAAAGTACAGCGAGGACCTTCGGGCACCGTGAGTTCGGGTTCAGAAGTTTAAGGTTTACGGTTCGGGGCTTCAGGTTTTGAGTTTATCGAGTCTAGGCCAGGTTGAACTGCAGGGCTTCGTTTCGTTGGTTCGCTCATTGAACAGAAGGCCGTTAACGATCAAGGACCTCGGTAGGGCGGCTTAAGGTGTGAATTGAGTCGAGGTTGCGGATTTCTTTTCTTCGCCACGTAGTTCAGGCTGTGGAAACGAAAGGTTCACACAGACTTGCATTTCCTGCAGTCATTGAAGGGCTTTTTGTTTCATGTTGGTGGTTTTGGTTGAGGGTTTCTGTGCCCTGAACCAAACACAGCAGTCATGTGCCTGTAGCCTACTAAAACTTAGACGTTTGGCTGTGAGAGAAAATCCAGCATGGTGGGCCTTGAGCACGATGTGACCTGACTATCCTGGCTCATCCTCATGGTTAGTATGTAGGCATCAGATGTAAGGGCATTCAGGGGTATATGGGGTATGTAGGGATTAGGGTTGCCTAGTAAATGTCAGCCTTTAGGTCCAACGTGTGCGCCTTTCAGCCGCTACCTCTGAATAATTTCTCATGCACCAGACAGTAATCTCAAGGAAGCTGCAGAATTAGCAATCACGCAGCTCACAAGGCTCAACCCTAAGCCTGCGGCCTCAGCCCGAGAAATTGAGCCTTTGCATGGATCCTTCATCCGAAAAATGCTCTTTTCATCAGTGCCCTGTCAGCTCCCTTTTTCTTTCACCCTCCTGTCCTCCACCTCAGCGTTTTCATGCTGCTCCTCCTGCTGTTGGTACGAGTACGTCCTTGTTGTTCGTCTTCCTTCCATGTCTCTTCTCCTTCTCCTATTCCTCCTTGTCTGCAGTGCTTCTGAATGATCTTTGCTACAGTATGCTGTCACTGTTCTGGTCGACAATCTCAATGGTCGATCGCTCTGAGGCCCTGAGTATTAAACAGCAGCATTCCTATGTGTCTCTATATATCCCTGTATGCACCTAAGATGTCCCTCTATATACCCCTCTCCCTCCCTGTCTCTTCCTCTCTATGCATACATATACACACATCAACCATAAACGTTAAGCCCCAAACCCTAAACCTTAGCCCTAAGCCCTAGCTCCCTTTTCCTCGTTTGTGCTGCAGAGTTTCTGGCCCGCCAGCTGTCTTTTGCAGGTACCGTGGGGCAGGCCTGCTGTGTGCAAGGTTTACACAGTTAGGGTTTAGATTTTTTGGGCTCAAGGATTTAGAGTTTTAGCGTTTTAGGATTTAGGATTTTAAGGTTCCCTAAACCCTAAACCCTTAGAAACCCTAAACCTAATATGGAATTTAGAGTTTAGGGTTTACAGCTTTGTGTTTATCATGGGCTCCTCTACCACAATCCCCCCCAGAGCGCTGGCCACAGGGAGCTCGAAGCTGGCCGAACACAGGTTTAGGGTTCAGGGTTTAGGTTTTAGGGTTTAGAGTTTAATCATCAAATTGGAAATAAAATGGGACATGACATGGAAAGTTTGGTTTACAGGTGTATACAGGGATACAGAGAGAGAGAGAGAGAGATGCAATATATAGGGGTACATATGAGTATATTGGGATATAGGTCTGTACGGGGACACATACGGATATATGATTATAAAGGGATATATTTTAGGATGAATGGTGATGTATGCGCGCATACGGGATACATAGGCGTATATGGATATACTGGGATATGGAAGGATTTATGAGTTACTGTCAATATTGGCCTTCCAAGGGACCAATAAGGGAAGACATATGGGACTATCTTGTAGTGTAGTATAGTCCCTAATATATTCCCTAAAGAAGAACCCATGTCCATTAATTTCTGGGGACATATTGACTGTGGCCCGTATAGGGAGACATTGTGATAAATAGGGAGTAGAGGGGCGGCTTCGTGAAGAGTCTCCAGCCTGCCACCACGTAGCAAGCCCCGGATAGTTGAAGCAACCCTAAACCCTAAACTCTAAATCCTAAACCCAAGGTTTGTGGTTTGGCGCGCGTTGAGCTATGAACTGTGGGACATCCAACCACCCCAAAACAAACAAAAGCCAAACAAACTCCGCAAAGCAAAAGCCCCATGGCTATTCACTCTGAGCCTTCTATCCTGAACTCTTCATCTCCGACCCTGAACCGTAACACTTTACCTTCAACCCTAAACCTGAAAGCATACCCTAAATAAAGCCCACACTCTCAAACCACCCTCGGCCCCACACCCCCTCTTATACTATAGTAGCTTCCATTCTATTTTCCATTATCCCGAAATAACCCCTGTATAACCTATATATAATCCCTATATAACCCCTATATTGCTTGTAGAGCTCAGGATCTATCTTAAACCCCCCTATAGAACCCCCCAATGGGTGGATAATAATTACAATATGGCAATATACTGCCCTTAATAGGACCCCTAATATAGACTGTTACTGAGGGGGGGTCAGTACCCAACCTAAACCCTATAGAACCCCTTATTGAGTGGATATACAGCCTGACAGTTCTGGAGGTGGTCACGCAACCGGCCGTGCCGCTGAGTTCCCCGCCGTTGCCTTGGCGCGTTGGAGTTCAGCGTTCCGTGTACACATGGGGTCCTGGGTAGGCCCCTGGGATATTTGATATTTTCCCTAATGGCTTTAATAAGGGAACCTATACACTAATGTTTTTCGATCACAGTTTAGGCAAACATGTCTTTGTACAGTTATTTCTTGTAGAAAATCAGTAGTGGCTCAAAGATGTTAGGTTAGGGTCCTTTGACCCATGGCCTTAAGGTTGCGATCAATGGCCTACAGGTACTTTGCAGTAGAGATTCTTCGGTTTGGGGTTTAGGGTTTAAGGTTTTGTAGTAGGCCTCTGCCTTTGCCCCAAAAAGAAGAAGAATGATTGTTTACCTCAGCAGTCACGATGACACCCCTCATTGCCGATATGATATAAGGCTAGCTAAAGTAGTTGCCACCGCCCTGATCTCTGTTAAGGCTTCCTACATCTTCGTTGGGAATCTTTCTTTGCTGGGCTGGTCCTGAGTCATAGAACATAGGTGGTAAAACAGTACATGTCCTCCCGATCTTGGCATGTGCTAGAGAGCAGCGTGTGGTTTGAGAACTGAGGCGTAGGTACTTCCAGAATTTCCGCATAATCCAAGTATATCCCTACGGTCCACCATGAACCCCTCCCTAAACCCTAAACCCTAAACCCCAAACCCTAAACCCTGACTTCCAGAAGCCCCACTTCCCACCTTGTGCGGTGAACTCAGGGAAGACTGGCCACTGCCGGTGTCGCATGCTCCTGCAGGCGCTCCGTGTGATAACCGGAGAGCCCAAGTGGTGCAAGATATCTTGAATCATAACATGGGTTTCAAAGTTTTCCGGTCAATTTGATCCCGCACTGACTATGGTTGCTGGAAGGCGATACTGCCGTCTGAGGGTTTTAACCTTTTTTTCCCGCCCTCACGTTATTGGATTCTCCTTAGTCTGGCATAATGATACTATACAGGGGAGTCTTTCATACTGGAGATTTCGGGGTTTTGTGTTTTGGGGGGATTAGTGATTAGTGTGTCTTTGTTCAAGCAATGAGGCGGAAGATGTCGCTTGTTGGAGCAGGGAGGAGCCAGCTTCAGGAAATCCGATGATCCCAGAATATGCGTTAGCACCTTCACCCTAAACCCAACCACTCCAGACCCCCTAAACCCTCATAAGCGGAGAATGAGCCCAGAATAGGGACCGGCTGCTGCCCGGCGGCCCTTCTGCTCCATTGGGGAGCCTGGCAGACATAGCAAAGTCCTTGATGGGGTTTAGGGTCTAGGGACAACTCCCATAACAGTAATCCCAATATGCCCAGACATAGCTCCATTTTGAGCGACCCGCATACACTTGAACACTCAGCCTTAAAATGGTAGGTTCCAATATAGACCCTCAATGTACTAGAGTCCTTCTTACATAGGGGGCCAGAAATGTATCCCCAAAGAAATCATCAAAACCCTGACCCTCAACCACAAACCTTAAATTTCATTTCATGAAGCTTGTTTCGGTGCAGGCACGCCACCCAGGGCGCCTTCGTTGAGCTCAAAGCCACCATCGGTTCCAGCCGCAGCTTTTGGGGCGTTTGAAGGCTTCAGAGTCTTGGTAGCTGTTACTCTTTTGGGGTTCTTATATTCCCATTAGAATAAAAAATGTACACTTTTTAGGGGCCAGGGAACGCAGCAACTAGGGAGTTTAGGTGGTCATGTAGGGTCCTACTTGGAGGTTCAGGGTAATTATAGCCCAGTGACCACAACCCAATTGTTGCCATATTGGGGGGGGCTTGTAACTGGGTCATAAGTATGTTTGTGGTTCGAGTTTGGGGTAAGCAGCCTATTCAGAACGATTGTCTGCTTCTGCCCCTGTATCCTAGGGTTTTCCTTAAGTTTCGGCTGAGGCTGCGGCTTGGCGGTGGGGACTGAAAGCCTGAAACTGTAGCCATGATGCGCGTGGAGGCCTACCAATGTTGAACATATGTCAAGAGGTTGGGGCAATATGGTTCTTTTTGCAATGGCAACAGCCATTTCAGTGGATAAACCCTAAACCCTGAAACCACAACCATAAATCTTAAACCCTGTGGTGTACCACCCTTGTTGCGGCGCCCTTCCTTACTTTGCTGGCTCGCCAGTCGAGCATCCTGAATTGACAAGAGAAAGGCCCTGACTACAACAATGCTTGAGCATTTCGGGTTTGGGGTTTAGGGGAGGACGCTTTCATTCTGATCGTGCTTCTTGGCAGGGCCAAATTCCAATCTCAGACTCTGGATTCGGCCATCTACCATGAGTATGTGTAAAAAATCCTTTTGTAATGAGACGTGGTTAGATGGGCTACGTTGACGATGGAAAATGCACACTTCAAAGAAGGAATTCGCAGCGAGGTCCTTCAACGCATCCGCAGCATACTGCGTATAATAACTCCAGAACGTCGAAGAAGCAAATGTGGAGCCGCGCAGGCAATCCTGACCTCCCCTCTCAGATAATCTTCAGCCAGTAGTTTGCCCACTCACATACTCCTGGCTACTCCACAGGATCAATCAGCCTACGAAGATTTGGTTAGGGAATGTTCCCTGTCATGCGACGGAGTTCTACTTCGCGGGTCGGGGAGACTTTGTACGTAGGTTCATAATTAATGTGGGTATATTATATGGCTCATAGGGTAATAAGTATAGTTACTAAGTCCCAATGACCCCAAGGACGTCATGGGGCTTTAAGAAATACGAAGTGGCTGCTCCCACTTTACCTGCGCACCTGGCCGCCGCGCCCAATGCACAGGCCGCAATGTAACCCACATATCCCTAAACTCTAAACCCTCAACCCTAAACCCAAACATCCCTAAACCCACAGCCCAAGTGGGGTTGTTTGGGACCCCAAACCCTAAAGTCTCAATAGTAGTTTCCATTTTCTTTTCCATTACCCCTATGTAACCCAAATATTCTTCTGGGCCCAAACCATAAACCCTAAACCCTAAACCCTTGATGCTCTGAGGTCACAAGTGTGCCGGTTCACCGGACGGCCAGCGACTCGAGCAGAAGAGAAGTCTGGGCCGATGGCCCAGGGCGCCCAAAGGAGCCTAAGTTTTTTTGGGGTAATATAGAGGCCTAAATGACTATGAATATTGGTAGGGTCTAGGATTTAGGGTTTAGGGTTTAGGGTTCAGCGACTAATTACCAATATTATGGTTCCGTATTCTTTATATAACTATGGTCTATGGTATTTCAAATGGACTTCAAAATGATAGTGGTAATTGTTTCAGCCCCTGCAATAAGTTTTTTGGGGTATTGGGGTTGAGGAACCTAGCAAAACAGAATATAGAAACATGGTAATAATGTAGTGATGACGACATATAGGAATACAGAACCTAGGGCTTGTGGGGAAGAATGGAGAAGCACATGGTGAAAAGACAGTGGACAAGAAACTTCAAACCAGGAGTATGCAGAGATAGGGCTAGGGCTTGGGGCTTTTGTTTGAGGATTTTGGCGTCCAGGGCCTACGAGTGGCGGTTCAGGGCAGAGGCTTTCGGGTTAAGGTTTCGGGGCTGGGGTTTGCTGGGTTTCTATGTTTGCTTGGTCTAGGTACCCCAGTAGTACCCTTTTACCCTTTTTGTTTGGGGGTCTCCTTATGAAAAAAGAACAGTAGGAAAAAGGGTACCCTCATTATTTAGGGTTTACTGGGAACCTAGTGGTTTTCGTCATCCGTCCGTGCATCCATCTATCCGCATGCTTTGTTTGTCTATCTCTGGCAAGTATCGAACTTCCCTAGGATAAGAACCCTACTCAGAACATTTACCTGCTGGTCCCCCTAACTCTCTATCATTCTTGTTGCTTTCCTCTGACATCTTGTTGTGTAGGGTGACAACATGAGTCTCTTAGAATAAACACCTGCAACACGTGCAAGAAGAAGGTTCCGTGCCGTTTTGATGCCTAGATATGATGTGCCATGCTCATGGGGTCCCCCTACTACCTCTAGCCCTATACTACCACCCTAGGTTCCCTCTTAACTAAAATTTCTATAGCGATACTTGGGGCTAATCAAGGCGATTCGCGGACTAACCTAAGGGGGTTTGTCTAAGCGGGTATAGTCCACCTTAAGTAGAATGGCTTTGGGTGAATCATAATAAGATCCCCATTTACCCCATATTCTATCTATTTAAGGGGGACTATAGCCCCAATATATACCCCTATTATAATATAGTAGTTTCCATTTTCTTTTCCATTATCCCTATATGGGTGTTTGTCAAAATTATGGTCCCTTTTTGGATCCCTATTATAATACGGCACCTCATATTTAGGGGACCCAAAAAGGGACCCTAATTTTGACAACCACCCATATAACCCCAATAGTATGATAACAGCACCTGAGGGGCTGCAAAGGAGATCCTAAGCCCGAAATCGACGTGCCGCTGCTTTTTCTCTGCGATGTGCAGAGGCTACAGACTCCTGTTGTTTTGTCTTCGTGAAATCGATGCCTTCAACCCCTAACCCTAAACTGCAAGCCTCAAATCCTAGACCCCAAACCCTTATCCCCATACCCTAAGCCCTAGACCTTAAACCCTCCCGCATGACCTACCTGAAGAACCTAAGCAGCAATCAAGGCGCAGGCACCGCCTTTAGCGAGACCTGGGACCCAGAGCTGGGAGTGCGCCGGCCTCGGCAAGCTCTTGATTAAATAGAATGTTTTTCAGGGAGTAACATGTATGTAATATGATGAGATTCAATTCAATCTGTGTTTTAGCGAACTGCATGTATGTATGTATGTATGGATGGATGGATGGATGGATGGATGGATGGATGTATGGATGTATGTGTGTATGTATGTATGTATGTATGGATGGATGGATGGATGGATGGATGGATGGATGGATGGATGGATGTATGGATGTATGTATGGATGTATGGATGTATGGATAGGCCTGGGAGAAAGGAAGGGATCTGTCGGGATATAAAGGGATATTATCGGGGTATATAGGGGTATATTACTTATATAGACATATATATATACATATATATATATATACACACATATTTATGTATGTATATATGCATATATATATATATACAGGGTTATTGAGGCTTCATAGGGTTTGAGGGAATGTGTAATCTTTGGCTGGGGGGCCCTTCGGCTGGCCTTGCTCTGGAGGAGAGCTTGGCTTCTTCAGGTTATTAGCTGACTGCTTCACTCGAAGGGTCCCTAAAAGATAGGAACAGTTTAGGACTTAGGGTTTAGGATTTAGGGTTTAGGTTTTAGTATTTAGGTTAGGGTTTAGGATTTAGGGTTTAAGGTTTAGGGCAACAAGCCAGAAAGCTTTAGGGGTATCAGGTATAAGGCTAATATCCCAGAAGTGTCCCCCTAATTCTGGGAAGCTTTGGTCCATATAAACCACTCCATAGGCACCGTTCGAATTTCATTTTTCATGTGCTTTTCCAGTTGATTCTTCATTGCCTGGGTAATGATTTCACCAGAATATCCCTACACACCTCATTTTGGGACATTGCGAAACCCTAAACCCTGAACCCTATCTATCCCTAAAAGCACGCCCAATAAGATATTTTTTTTGAAAAAAAACTATGTAAGCCTTATATAATCTTCTGGAAGCACCCTCAGGTGATAGAGCTCCAGCGCCGGTGGGCGTTGCACGGCCACCGTCGGACCTCCATGCGGTATAAGCTGCCTACTCAGTTTTTGGACTTCAGGTTAAAGGTAGGATTTCAACGTTAAAGTTTACATGCTGTAACTTTGGGGTTTGGAGCTTAGGGTACAGGTTTTAGGGTTTAGGGGGCCAGGGTGCTCGTGCTTGGGCGCCAGTTTGGGCGTTGGGCCTTTCTGGGGGCTGTAGCAACCCCAAACCCTAAACCCTAAACCCTAGCCCTAAACCCTTTAAAAAACCCTAAACCCTACACCCTAAACCCTACACCCTAAACCCTACACCCTAAACCCTACACCCTAAACTCTAAACCCTACACCCTACACCCTAAACCCTAGAAACTGCTGCTGTCCAGCTGAGGTGTCCTCTGTTTCCACCCATGCGCTGAGAACGAGCCCTGTTGAAATATCCAGACGGGGTCAACGTTCCAGCGCCCCGGATGGGTTGTTGCTCAAGGCCTCGAGCCTCTGTTCAGGTATAATTGGTAGTTTCCCAAAATAGGGGGACCCCAATATAGACCCAACTATACTATAGTCCTGAAAGGGACCCCCAAAGAGGTACCCCTAAGTTTGTGACACCCCCAATTAGGGTTTAGGATTCAGTGCAAATTTCCGCCCTTGCAGTTGAGAGGCGTAGTTAAGGATTGAGGTTAAACTAAAGCCTAAGCCCTAAACTACCCCAAAGCCTAAAGCCTAACCCTAAACCTTACACCGTGAACCCTAAACCCTACACCCCAAACTCTATTGGTGTCAGAGGCCAGGGACGACTCCCCTGCTATGATATTCTATAGGGCATCCAGGTTACTGTTACTTATCTGTTTATCTATCAAATTCATTATTGTTTTGTATGATTACTATTATTACGACTAGTATTGTTAGTATTATTTGTATGATTTGTATGATTGCTAGTATCACGATTGTTCTTATTACTTGTATTACTACTGTGTTATCATTACTCGTAGGAAGCTTGTCTGCGAGTTTATCGAACTTTGGGAGTTTAACATCAAGGGGTGAAGGTTCAGGGTTTAGGGCCTATATCCTTTGGGCCAACAATTGCACTGGTTTTGGGGGTCCGTTTTTGCTACTTAGAAAGCATGTAAGGACTACACTAGGAAGTCCTAATTCTTCAAGTCTTTGCAGTAAGCTTGTTAAGGTTTGCTGCCAAGACCTGGTTAGGCCTTTGGACCTTTCGTGTGTTGGGGCAGTTGATGATTGGGAAGTTGCAATCCTTACAGTTCATGTTCCTTTCCCTGATCTTGCACTTGACTTGTGAAATCCTGTACTTTCTGCAGTGCAAAACAGGCACTCACTCAAGACGTAGCACGCGAAAGCAGAAGTCCGCTTCCTGAAGCGGCTGTAGCATCAGGAACGAGCTTGAGAATGCTGGCAACAACCCTTAGCTCCTTCGCAGGAGGGCAGCGCTCGATACATGGGGGGTTTCCCTAGGCCCTAGATTCATCCTGATATGTGGTAGGGGTTGAGGAGCCCGCGACCCTAAACCCTAGACGCTAAACCCATCCCTAAGCAGGCAAGGTATATCCGCATACTAGTCTATAGTCCTTGCTATCATAGATACCTTTAATGTTTCGTAATATACCTACCTAGACCCACCCTCATCCGTGCGTAGCTCCTCTAACACTTGGGGCGAGAATGGATGCCCTAAGCCATACACCCTAATTCCGAAACCCCTCAACCCAAGAAGCCCCAAAGCCCAAGCATTGGGCCCTAAATCCTGAAGCCTAAACCTTAACCTCAAACCCTAAACCCTAAGGCTTCAAAGTAGCGAGGGCTGCCCTCATGCGTCTCGTTTCCAATGCTCCCAGCGGTAGAACGACTCTCTGTGGGACCTTAGGACTTTGGGGTTTCAGATGGGGCCTTGCTAGGGCTTGGGATTTGCACCTCTTGGGTCCTTGGGGCTTGGGTCCTGGGCCTAGGATTTGGGATTGGGACCTTTTGGCGCCATCGTGTTCAGGATTGAATGTGCACGGTCAGGGTTTGGGGCTTAGGGTCCAGGACAGGTTTGAGGGAAGCTTTGGATTTTTGCGTACCTGTGTCTGCACATGATCCCTGTCTAGAAGGAAGATTTTCATTCAGACGCCTGGACCCTGGGTGGGTTCCAGCTTTTTGGGGTTCAGCATGTAAGAGGCTTGATGTCCAACCATTCCCTAGACCTTCAATCATTTTTCTCTGCACCATTTTGGCCGGGTATCTGCGGGACCTATTAGGCAAAAAATGGGTGCGGGATGTGTGCAGCAATGCCACTCTCCCCTGAGAATGCATTCCGCACCCCCACGGTTTGGGGTTTCGGGCTTGGGGCACGTAATACTGAAGCTTTGAAACCCCCAAAATCCCAATAGAAAATGTTACATTATAGTAGGTTATGGTAGAATAGTGAACACGGGGTGAGGCCAGCAGAACTCTATTCGGCTTCTTCCCAAGCTGGTCTGAGAGGTTTCGTTCTGACTTTTATTCAGCCATTGCATGGCATAGCTCACGACCTGTTGATTTGCGGCAAGCCTCATGTTTGTCAGGGTTCCATGGAGAGCATAGACGAGAGCGTGACGCGCGACACGGGAAATTACAGCAACAAAATCTGCAGTGCAGGATTTGGGGTCCCTACACCTAAACCCTTTTGATCTCGTGGGGAAGGTATGGGCTATGGGGGTCGAGCACTGCCGGTATAAAACAATACTCGAAGGAAACACGCGGTCTAGGGCCTAGGGTTTGAGGCAATTTGGACAAGGATATCTGTCTTTCCAGGGCGATCCTGTGGTGGTTTACTTCAAGACTTCCTCAATGCACCAGTTTCGGTGGTAGAGATACTTTTATTCCCTAAACCCTAAACCGTACACCTTTCCAGTTTGGCACCCAATGAATGCGCTGTTCAAGTGGGCCTTGACGTGCAGAGAGGGAGTGGTTATGCTGGTATAGTCTAAACTCCTTGAAGGGGGTTATATAGGGGATTCTATAGGGGACTACTATAGGGTTTATTAAGGGGAATACTAGGAGTTTAGACTATAGCGAGTATTATACGGCTTATTAGGGGGATACTAGGAGTTTAGGATATGGCTCATATTTTGGTATGTTGGTCTTGAATGAAAGCACCTATTACAGAGCTCAAGCAGATACATTCGAGTTCTTTTTCAGCTCATGCTTCGGGAAACAATCTCTGTATAGATGTGGGAGCTTGCTTCAAGCCATTCACCTAGGCCACACTTTAGCCATGAACCCTTAGTCTGAAGCCCAAAACTGAACACCTCGACCCATGCGCTAAATCCAACGCCTGGCCCTTAACCCTCAACCAAAAAACCGTAAATCCTGGACCCTAAAGTTTGTGCCCAAAATGCAAGTTACGCTGCCTCCGCCCTCCCTTGAGCCTATTTCGCGAAACGTGTCCGCTTTTCGAGGGCCTTCACAACAAGGGCTATAGGATGGGATTTACGGCTTAGGCTTTTTGCCTAGTAAACTGTTTGTTCCATCTCTACAATTCAGGTGCCCATTATAGGGGCCCCAAAAAGGATCCGCAATTTTGCAAAAAACAGGTTTCTCAACATGGGGGACCTGGACCGCAGGAACACTATAGTCTAAACTCCGAGTATCCCCCTTAATAACCCCTATAGTAGTCCCCTTTGTAGTCAGATTTATTATGGCTCACATGGAGAACACTACACAGGCTCTCTTAAGGACTGCGCAGGTTGAGGCTTTAGGGTCAGGGGCTCTTAGTAAGGATACTTATAAGCCACATGATATCCCCAGTCATCCCCAGTATTAACACCAAGAGAACCCTGCATAAAGTCAGCACAAACCCTGCATCATCCCTTATCATTGAGTTTAAATTACCCTTTACTTCCCAAGTAGGGTCTAGCTGAAGCATCAACTTCTGAAAGGCCACGCCCTTCCCCCCAGGTTGGGTTTGATGAAGCGTTTACCCTCAAGCTACTACCATAGACCCCCATGTAGGCCGTTTATAAAGTTTGGGTGACTGTGATCGGTTGGAGACTTGGCTGGTCCCTTAAACCCCAAACCCTAAATCCTAAACCGTAAACCCCTCAAACCCTAAATCTATGTCACATCCTGCGTAGTGAGATACCCTACATGACGGTGTCAGGCTTTCATCAGACGTACTATAGGCCCTCCAAAATAATTCTTAATTTTTGGTTATTATAATCCTACTAACAACCAAAATTTATGATTTTTGGTGGGGTTCTGAGGCCGGTGTAGCACATTCTTCGTGATCCCGAAACCTTAAACCCTAAATGCAATTGTACGTGCTCTTAAGCCTTCAGCCCCACTGCACAGTACTTGTATTCAGGATTGTTCCAGGTAGGAAAGAACTTAAGCTATGACCAGGTTATGTCCTACAGTTTCCTATAGCTGCGTATATTTATCATTGTAGATAGCACGAGCATTTTGTGAAATACCTACGTACCTAGTGAGTGAGAATCAGAACTACAATTGCCATCGCCAAAGTCAGCTTCACAACGTTATGAACCTAAACCTTAAGCCCCAAACCCTACTGGTACCAAAGTGCTCGCAAGGGATACCAGTGGGTGGACGGACCAGCCGGCGTGCCTTGGATTTGAGAGATTTTGTTGTTCGATACCCCAAGCCCTAGACCCTGAACCCTGAACCCTACACCCTGAATACTAAACCCTAAACCCTAATGCCTGAACCCTAAACCCTGAACTCTAAGCCCTGAGCTCTAAACCCTGAGCTCTAAACTCAAAAACTTAACCAGGGCGTGAGGTTGTTGTGACAGCTGAATGATCTGACGGCTTAATGGACGGCTTGGCGTTTGAGGGCTTCAAGAGCTCCAGTTCTTTCTAATCTTCTTCAGGGCTTTCTGTAAGGTCCCGGTGAGCTTGTAGCCGCTAGACCCTAAGACTCTGAAGCCCTAAACCTCAAAAACTTAAAACCGTTTCTCGAGGTTAGGATTTCTTTCTTTGGTATTTAAAGTACAGGTCATACGATTTTGGATTCTATTTCGGGCCCCTCCCCATTTGCGGAATCCTAAGCAATGTTTTTGGGACGGGGCTTGGTGTGCCATGTTAAGCCCTAAACCCTGAACCCCAAACCCTAAACCCTGAACTCTAAGCCCTAAAGCCTAAACCCTAAACCCTAAATCCCTAAATCCCAAACCCTAAACCCTAAACCCCTTTTAGACTTGGAGTCTCCGTTGGCCTAGCTTTCATACTTCTCAGAGTAGAGCCGAACCATGGATGCCTCTGAGCCCCAAGGGTTTAGGGTTTGGGTATAAGGGTTTGGGGTTTAGGGGTTTGGGGTTTTGGTTTAAGGCTTTAGGGTTTGGGTTTAAGGGTTTGGGGTTTAGGGTTTAGGGTTTGGGCTTTGGGGTTTAGGGTTTAAAGTTTAGGGTTTTAGGCATAGACCCAAAAAAGGGCCCCAAACTCTAAGATACCAAGCCTACCTAGATGTACTAAGTCTTGAGCAGCCCCAAAATCCTGATTGATTCTAGCCTCAATCCCTGCTTCCTGAACACACTTAAATTTGAGCCCCCGAATCCCCGGCCCTTGACTGGAAATTGAACCCCACAGGCCCTGCAGACTAAATCCCATTCCCTGAACACATGGTGGTGTCGGCAAACAGGGCATGCCGCAATACTATAGTCAGAATCCTTGTTGCAAGGACCCCTAAATCCTAAACCCTAAAAATTCAGGGGCCCGTAATTTCCGGAAACTCCCAAGTCCTTAACTTGCGGCCTGAGGTGCAGCCGCCACAGCAGCCGGCACCGCCGCAGGTGCCTGACGAGCAGTTGAGAGAAGACTGTTGGCTAGGTCCAAAGGTATATTTATGGTTTAGGGTTTCTTCAAAAAGGGTTACCCTTAGTTGCATTGAAAAGGGTTACAGGATGGGTGAGGTATGCAGTTTAGGGTGGTGTATAGTAAGATGCGTCCCTACCGTCAACAGCGCGATTTGTCCATAGGCCCTGCACCTAACACCTGAAGCCTAAGTCCCAAACATTCCAGGCCATACCCGAACCGGAGGTAGGGTTCAGGGTTTAGAGGCTATGGCAGCGATAATGACGGATGATTTCCCTTGTGTCACCTGCATAACGAAACTTGAGCCCACCCCACACAACCCTTTCATAATGATGTGTAGGCCTTGCCAGTCACTTACATTCATCACCATGGCAAAAATCTTAGCATGTCCTTGTTATCATGTTCTATAAAATTCCCTCAATGCTAGACCGTGTGAGTGATGATGATGATGATGATGATGATGATCACCATCGTTATCATTGTTGCCGATCATGGCCAAGCACCCCATACCCTATTACACATGGTCTAGGACTTAGGAATAGAACAAAAGTGATCTGAAATTCTTATACCTGCACATACCCCGAACACAACAAATCCCCCTGTATGTTGCCTGCATAAAGCACCAAATGTGTGATTTCTTGTGCTTCGTGACTTGAGATGGACGTCACAGGAACAATCTTTCAAGTAATCCTTTCCGACTTTCCGTTTGAAAGCCTTATGTCCGACAACCTATCGATAGACATATCTTGGTAGGTAGATTTACACATGTATGAATGGTATTCAAGTTCATGTACACATGCATGCACGACCTTAAGCCGCAAAACCCCTGACCCTGAACCCTAAGTCCTAGACCGTAGACCCAGCCCTAAACCCAAAAACCTCAAAACCTGGAAACCCTGAAACAATGAAACCCTAAAACTCTAAAAGTCTGAAACCGTGAAAGCCTACAACCCTCAAACCCTACAAGCCTAAAATCCTAAACCCTGACCGCGTGAATGCCCTCCAGGCGCCACCGCCCGCCGCGGGCGTCCCAATGTACGGCATGACCCAGGCCCAGGCCTAGCGGCTTATTACTACTAAGATTATTGCCACTATTGTTACTGCGTTACTGCTATTATCATTATTAGTATCATTAGTTATGATTTGAGCTACGTCCAAACTACGGGTACTATTAGGGTACAAGGAAGGAATGAAGTAGAATGATGAGGATCATTTTTCCTCTTCGACATGAGGCGGCACACGGGGAAATCCGATGAATCACCAGTGTTGCGCCAGGAATCCGCTAGTCCAGTCCTTGAGATCTTTTAGAGCATCCATCTCGATTAAACATATCTTGAAGGAATGAATGAGCTTCGGGAAGTGTTGTAGTGCCGTGTATGACTAGAAGGACACGGCAACACAAGCTCCGCGGTAGAAGCTTTCTGCAGTCTCCACAATTCCAGTAGAGATCTGCTTGGCAACAGCAGCCCCTTTATCTTTACACATGAGGCAACCGCATTTTAGACATTTTTGGGAACAATCATTTCGGAAACAGCCCACTTGTTATTACTGATTGTTGCTTATTGATTTGTCATTATCATTATCACTCTTATTATTGTTTCTACTGCTATTAGGGTATGACAGTTGCATGATGGACCCTTAGTGATAGGGTTCAAGGTTTAGGCTTCGGGGGTTTAGGATTTAGCAGTTCATTAGCGAGTGCTACAAGTTTGAGTTAGATTGTTTAGCTGCGTGGGAACTGCGCCCTGAGCACGCCAAGTTTTTCAAGGGTTACTACTACCACAATTGATAGTTTTATCACTGTTACTACTAATGTTATTAGTTTCTTTAATATTACTGTTTCGATTATTAATTCTTTATTGTTGTTGTTCTTATTATTGTTATTGCTGCTATGTTTGGGCCTAGGCGTAGGGTGTGCAACTTGTCATAGGGTTTAGGGGTTATGGGTGTTTGGGTTTAAGGTTTGTTTTTTTTGGAGTTTAGGGCCTAGGTTTTGGGGTTTAGGGAAATCTGAGTGGCTTTTGTCTATAGCCATTTTACTCTTGGCGTTTAATTTCCTTCCCGACCAGCCTATTCAAGTGCTTGCATGTATGTGCTTCCCAGCTCCTCTAGCGCCGAGGACTTTACGGGTTGAGGGTTTGAGGATTTCGCGGTTGAGCTGTGTACGACTTTGGCTTGAGACATAAGGTTTTAGGGTGTAGGGTCTTGAGAAACTTGATCTCCTGTCAAGGACAGCAGGCAGCCCAAGACGCATGAGATGCAACGGTCCAACGTGCTTTCTCCCCTCGGCATGCTTCCCCTCCTCCTCCTACTCCTCTGTATCCTCGTCCTCTTGTCCTCCTTTCTGCTCCACAATAACCCAGCTCATGCACATTGACTTTGAAATCTAAATGGGCGGTTCTCAAAATACGAGTCCATCTTGGGGGTCTTATAATCAGCATCCGATTGATTTTGGGTACATGCAGGCCTTTTGCTGTTAGGATTAAAGCCTAAACCTTAACGCCCAACCCCCAAACTCAGACTGGTAGTCAATAGTGAGCCCATACCTCCGTTAAGTGGTTGAGGGCTTCTTTATGAGGGGTAGGGGATTACAGGGGGGCGTTTCTTTTTACAACATATTCAACGGGTGTCCGGCAAAGCCAACCCCGCCCAAACCCCAGAGCCGTAGGCTGTAAACGCCGCTCTGTTTGCCAAACCAAAAGCCTCTCTATTAACCCATGATCTGGATCAATGTTGGGGATCATAAAGGGGTATAATCTCGAGTTCTTGGGATAATGGAAAAGAAATGGAAACTACTATTTAGGGTTTAGGGTTTAGGGATCCCTTATACTTTTTGGGGTATGGGATTCCTTATTTTTATTTTGTATAAAAGATCCCTTTTTCCTTTCTAGGGTAATTTGGGCTGAGTAACTCTAAGCCCTCAGCCCCATGTAACATATAGGACCCCAAAGCAAAACACGAAACTCCGCACAACGACGCACAAAAGTCAGAACATGAACCCTATGCAATTTCTATAAACCCAATATCTTAAACCTTGAGCCCTAAACCCTAAAGCCTAAACCCTAAGCCCGAAACCCTAATTCCCAAAGGCCGGCACGCAGTGGGTGGATAATCCAAACCCACCACCAGTGCAGGACATGGCCCGGATCCCTACAGGTTTACTTGTTGGTTCTTAGTAGGGAATGAAGGATTATACGCGAATATATATCTCTATATATATATATGCATACACAGGGTTCAGCGTTTAGGGTTTGGACTTTAGGGTTTAGGGTTAGTAGGGACTCAGGCAGAATCTAGGGTTCAGCGGTTCGAAGTCAGGGCTTAATTGTTTAAACTTGAGGGTGAGGCAGTAGTTTAAGCCTGACATTGCAGGTTTTGTGGCTTCAATGTCGAGGGGCTGAGGTGTCGGGTCATGCAAGTGGTATTTTTTTGTCTGGGTGCAGCATAGTAAGACTACGCTCTCTTGTTGATTTTGGCGGTATGAGGGCTCCGTAATCCGCCCACCCTGTGCCCCCCACCCCACACATTTCGCAGAGCCCTAAATGGGGGCAGTGCCGGTTCCTTTGGGGTTTTCCCATGTACAGGGGGAACTACCTCTTCTATAGAAGGAAGCCCGATGAGAGGGCTTTTGCGGTTCCCCATAGGGGAGGGGAACGGGAACAGGGAATACTGCAGGTCTACGATTTCTGAAAGTTGTCGTGCAATTCGGAGCAGATTGTTTTGGGGCGCATGAGGGTGAGCCCTTTTTTCAGAAATGCCGCTCGTAGACCCCAAAACGTGAATTCTGGATCCCGCACCCGAAACCCTAACTTCCTAAAACCTGCACATCCTGAACCTGATACTCTATGTCCCTGATCTAGCCCTATAAGATTTTATTTTCACCATCCAAGCCCTAAACCCTAAACGCCAAGCCCTAAACCCTAAGCCTCAAGCCCCCAAACCCAGGTCTACCAATGGGTCGACAGCCCGTCGTACGGGCGACCTGCGCCTGCAGCTCCACACCCGCAGCCCTACGTGCAGGCCAGGGCCTAGAATTCAGGGTTTAGGGTTTGGTGTGTAGGGCCTAGAACGTAGGGTTTAGGGTTTGGTGTGTAGGGCCTAGAAGGTAGGGTTTAGGGCTTGGTGTGTAGGGCCTAGAACGTAGGGTTTAGGGCTTGGTGTGTAGGGCCTAGAATTTAGAGATTTGGGCTTGGGCTGTAGGGCCTGAATTTAGGGGTTAGGTTTGGGTGTGTAGGGTGTAGAATTTAGGGTTTAGGGTTTAGGGCCTAGAATTTGGGGTTGACGGTCTAAGGTTTAGTTAGGGCTTGGGTTTAAGGGGGAGAGGCTAACGAGTTACGATTTCGTGGCTGAATCCTGGCTGCTTCGCATCACATCCAGCTTGCTGATTCGTTGCAGTGGTCAGAGGACAAGTTGCAGTCGAACACCTTCAATGTAGACCCATGATTACTACAGCCCCTCCCCTTAATAGGTATTGTAATAGGGATCCTAACATTAGGGCCCTTAAAAGGAGGGGGTTTATTAATCATGGATCTACATTAGGGCTCCTAAGGCCTAAGGCAGATCTCCCAGCGCTCTTGGCCCAATCAGGCGGCCGTGGAGTTTTTTTCTGTTTCCGCCAGGTGCACGGCGTGAGAAGATGTTGAATGAAAGGATCGAGCGATTGCGGACGGAGCATGCCACAGATTATTTTGCTCTTGCTTCCAAACCTCATATAATCCTAAGCCCCATAATCCTTTCGTACTCATAAACACCCATATCAAACATTCCCTAATAAGGCACTTTATGTATTGGGAGACAGCTTTTGATATTATTATGGGTCGAGGGAGGTTTGATATTTGTCGGCAGGGATTAGTTAGGAATGTGATCTCCGTGAAAGCCTTGTGTAACTGCTGCGCGTAGTACAGTTTAGCGGTTGAAGCATTTAGGAGATCGGGGTGGGGCTCAGCAATAGTGCAATTCCAAACATTCAAACAAGCATCCGCCTATGACTATCAACGGGGGCTTCCAAAAACTAGCAGCCCTGATTCAGGAGTCCCAATAATATGGGCTCTAGCATTTTGAGCTCTATATAAGGAGCCCCTATCCATGCAAATCCCGATCCCTAAACCTCAAAATTTATTACTTCAAGCTCTGAACCAGTTCATCCTTCTTGCTGAAACGTCAGCCCTGGAGTGTCAGCTGATCCCCGGGCCTAGAGGCCTAAACTGGGTTGCTGTTAAGGTTTAGGGCTTAGGGTTAAGATAAAGTTTCTATAACAAGGAAGCCTTATTATCTACCATGTAACCACAGTATGGTAGTTTGAGTAAAGTTACAGTAAAGTTCCTTCACAGCATCCCAGCAAACCTCCGGCCACGAGCCGACACTGCTTCTGTCTCAAGTTAGCTAGGTGGGGAAAGCCTACGTTTTGATCATGTTTTTTTGAGAACCCGTACGTAGAGACATATGTTGTCCACACTTGTGCTGGAAAAAATGTAACCGTAAACTCCATAGCCGGAACCCCCAGTACGATACACGGCGTGCATGAAACCCTAAACCAAAAACCTTAAAGCCTAAACCCTATACCCTAAACCTGAACCTCATACTCCAAGCCTTAGGCCATCTAAGGCCCTAAACCAAAATCCTAGACCCTGAGCCCTACTTTGTGGGTAGCTTGTTTTTCCTTGCAGGCGGCGCCGGCGAATCCGTACTACCCAGGCCAAGCTGCACTATAGCTTTAGGGTTAGGGTTTAGGGTTTATCATGTTTTGGGGTGAAGGGTTTAGGGTTTAGGGCTCAGGATTTATAAGTACAGGAAAAGACACGGAAACTACTACTACACCATAATAGGGTATATATATTGGGGTTGTAGTAGGAATAAGGGAATAGTTTTTATAGCGTTTTAATGGTGCCCTCGCTAATATCCCCAAATAAATGTAACCAATGTGGAACCTTCTGGCAGAAGTATTGGGGCGGGGGCAAGGGAATCCATGCATTTAGGGAGACTTTTCAGATCCTGAACTTTTGACAGGGATTGATTGGAGGCCTCGAGAGGTCTTCACGCTTCCTGTGCATTCAAGAAACAAAAGCTGAGCTCATGATTCAAGCGGGATTGGTATTTAGCACAGTCGGTATCATTCTGCTTGTTCTACATTTTATTTTGACTGAATTTCTATGAAGAATGTTGCTTGCAGCGCCAGAACGCTGCAGTCAGAGCCAGCTAGGTGTATGACATAGGCTTATGTGGATTCCTATGCCTAGGCTTAGGTAGAACACGCCGTAACATCAATGTGGTCTCCTGGCATGGCGCAGAGTTCTCCCAAACAGTTGAGTTGTCAGAGTGATTTGTACGAACCCTAACCCCTAAACCCCGTGAGTGTGTGTGTGTGTGTGTGTGTGTTGGGACTGCTGTCTTCCTATGGGATCACTCACGGCATGCTGACGGCATAGGACTACACAAGGCGTGATGCAGTCTCATGAGCTGTAATGCTGTGATGTGCCCTGATCATCCGCGATAGCCCCATCGTAGCCCCATGGTGAAAGTGCTGGAAACGCTGCGGAAGTCAGAAGATTCGCTGAATCTTATTATGTCTTATTTCCGCATTTCAAGCTCTCTTTTTCATACTGGTGGTTAGCAGGGAATGAGGGGGTATAATCCTACATGGTATATTCCTGTAATCCCTACAGAATGTTGGGAAGTGGAAATTCAAGATCAGAGGGCTTAGGGTTTAGGGTTTAGGGTGGCAATCTCCAGATCTCTGTAGACAGCCAAGGGCACCCAGTGCCATTTCCAAAATGCTCGGTGCCTCTCTAGTCAAGCGAAGTTGCAAAAGGAATGTGGCAGTCAACAATTTAGAAGCCTAGATGATTACCTAAATTGTCGTCCAATATTCCGTATGGAATTATAATTTGAGTTACCTCAAGTAGGAATATTGTTTTTTATTTAGGCCCCACCGTAGACATGCCCGATATTTTGGCCGAAATGAGCACATGCAGCATATGCATCCACATGCTAGGTAGGGAAAGCCCCCAGTTACAACAGGGTAATTTCCTATGGCGTCTCAGAACTCCCACTATGTACAACAGTGTTATAAACCCTAAGCACTGAACCCTGAACCCTAAACCCCAAACCCTAAACCCCAGGCCACACAACTTGTGGGATTGCACCAAGCTGCAGCATGCTGTTGAACGAATTCAGCGAAATATCTATGTGGTGGTTTCCCTAAATAAGGGGACCCCAATATTATGGGCACCCCCAATAAGGCACCCCTAATTTTGGGAAACCCCCATGTTTTGCCACATCTAAGCCGGGAGACCGCCTCCCAAACCCTCAACCCTAAGCCTTGGGTACTGCCCCCCCCAGTAACAGTCTAGATTAGGGGTCCTATTAAAGGCTAGATAGAACCATATTAGAATTATTATCCAACTGTTACTGAGTGGGGGCAGTACCCAACCCTAAACCCTACTTCCAGGATCCAGGATCCTTTTGAGCCTAAGCCCATTGGGGTTTAGGGTTTAGGGTTTAGGATTTGGGGTTTAGGTTTAGGGTTTGGGTTTTAGGGTTTGGGGATTATGGTTTAGGGTTAGGGTTTAGGTTTAGGGTTTGGGGTCTAGGGTTTAGGAACCCAGTATGGACTGTAGGGGGCCTATCTAATTTGAAAAGGGTTCTGGGGTGTATTCTACTATAGTTATTTAGAGGTTTCAACTTGATTTAAGGAGTAATGTTTCCAGTCCTTCAGGCTTCTACAGGAGATCGATTCAGTCCTGTAGCCATCCTGGTGGTCCACTTTTATGTTTTATGAGCCCAAGTACAACATATACCCGCATATCCGATCTATCCTTCATGCCATGACTACCCCAAACCCCAAGACCCAGATCCCAACAGAAACCTAAACCCTGAACTGCTAAACGTCGCCAGGTGTCGATCCTGCTTACGGCGGTCCTCCACGTCCTATGGACCCTGCGGCCTGGGGTTTTTCTCGTCGTTGACTTAGGATTTTGGGTGTTTACAAAGAATTAGAGTCGCTTTAGAAAGTTTTTTTTTGGTTGACTGATCTATGGCGGGATTCTTCCGTGAAACAGCTTAGGATCACTTTGTTTTTAGTTGATTTAGGATGTTTTGTTATTCTCCTCTTACTCCCTAAACCACAAGCCCTGGACCTGAAACTCAAGGCTGAGCAAGGTGTCTTCAACGAGTCTCGATAGAGGTGTCCCTACAACGGCGAGATTTTGGTAGCCCCAACCTCCGAAACTACCCTCCTGTACCTATCATGTGGCTATAATGAGGTCCAGATTGGGGTTGGGGTTACCAAAATCCAGCTGCAATGGAAGCGACATTCCCACGGGGCAGCCGGTGAAAATCCCCGCAACGAGATCGCCAAATCACCCAAGAAACAGTTTGCACGTTTGACGTCTCAGTGAGCACCTTGTGCAAGACGGTGGTTAACATGATCTGCCTAGTGGCGCTCCGCCCAGCACCTTCACCTAGTGGCGGATTGGTCTCAATGCAGTAGGTCAAAGGGTTTCATACAAAGCCCTTAGTCGAATAGTTTCTGAAACATGCAGAGTCATATGGACAGGAAATTGGATCAAACATGGAAGCTGGATTAATGTGGGGATGTTTAGGAAGTGCTCTGACGACTTGATGCCTCCATAGAGCTATTTGCAGTGTCAGTTTGCGTTAGGGAGAGCTGCAGACCTCTTACCCTCCCCCAAACTAATATGGAACCCCCAAAAGGGCCTTATAAAGACAAATATTAGGGGTTCCGCATTGTTTTGGGGAAGGGTGACTCGAGAACACGTCGAGTTTAGGGCTCAGTTTAGTTTTTGGGCGCAGGACACCTCCCCCAAAAGCAAGAACATTGTTAGCGGAACGGTTGTGCAGGGGGGGACCCCTTGAGGTTCCAGATTTTTTTGCAAATTTCGCTACTTTCCTTTAACTCCTAGGCTGCCTTTTTGGCATTTCCTTGGCCTGCACCCGGTATTTCACTCGTGGCTGCGAAGGACCCAATGGCCCTGGGACAGCCTGGAATCGATCCGCTTCGACCACCCGTCCAGGTAGGGCTTGCGCTGGTTTATATAGGCCTACTTGAAGGGTCATGGGGACTTAGTAAGTGGACTTGCAACACCTAACAAAACCTATACTAACTCCAGTTATCCCCATTACTATTACTAAGCTACGAGCTTACTTACTAGGTCCCGCTGACTCTCCAAGTCGGGCTTTAGAGGGGCTGCTCTTGCTGCGAACTTGCTTCATGACAGTGGGCAGTGGTTAAGTTATGGCCCCATTCGTAATCGCTGTCACCCTGTGTTCCCCCCAAAAAATGTTGATCGTTTTCCGGGGGTTGCATAGGACCTTACAGAGAGGATGTCAAATTGATACATGTGTTCAAGTGGTTGCGGGCCTGGGATGACCTTAAACCCCGCAATGACGCTAAGACCCTGAACTCTAAACCCTAATCCTAAAACCCTAGCTTCCCTTCAGAGTCCGGTGTAGTTTGGGGATGTAGCAAGAACAGAAGTCAGTCTGCATAGGGCGATCTTGAGGTTCCATGGTAGTTTGTAGGTTCTGTAGCCTTCCAGCCTGACTGTAAGCGTAAGCCTCATGCTGCAAATCTCCTGCTGCTAAGAACGAGCTCCTCTCATCCAAGATGGATGCCACCCTCCCCAAAATTTGCAGTCACGTGTTTGAGGACTTTTTGTATTGGAAGGTGTGGGGCGAATACACAGATATGGTCAGGCCTTGACAGGGCAGCAAGAAATGGTGACCTCAAACAGAACCCCCCATCATTGCAATAAGACCCTTCCTTGTCTAGAGCCTTGTGAACCCTAAACCCTAAACCCCTGTTTCTCTCCGCTCTCAGATCCCGAGCCACTCACCACCCTCAGCCTTTTATCCCAGTTCCTAAGCAGCCACACCAGGCTTTGGATCCCATCGCCGCCCAATATCAGGCCGTGGAATTTGTTTACTTCCGCATCTCACCTCAGAGCAATCTTCGTGTTTACTCCATGGTTGAGGGAGGCTGCAAAGATGTTGGGTTCAGGAAAGGCGCGGTAGCCTTGGACTGACAGTCCCTCGAATGATGGACTGTGGTCCTAGACATTCTCACGCACATTCCTGTACAGAAGTTTCCCTCCAGTGATGGACCCAACTGCCCATTTCGACCCCTTTCTAGGGCCTTCTTGGTCCCTCACCCTAAACCCTAAACCCTAAACCCTAAACTCTAAACCGGGATCCTTGGGGACTTCGAGAAACCCCCGAAGGAAAGGTCTGGGGACCAAGGCCGAAGGCGATGATGTAGTGCCCAACATCAAGGCTTCTCAGCCCCAACAGGGTTTAGGGTTTGAGGGTTTTAGGGTTTAGGGTTAAGGGTTTAAGGGTTTTAGGGTTAGGGTTTAGAGGTCAGGGTTTAGGGTTCAGGGTTTAGGGTTAAGGGTTAAGGGTTAAGGGTTTAGCCTACATCCGGGGTCCGTCAAAATTGTGGTCACTCGTTGTACAATACCACCCCGAGTATTTCAGGTGCCCAAAAAGTGGCCGCAATTGTGATTGCGCCTGGACATGCTGATTGTGGAGGCTGCTCCGAAATTATGTTCTTCACACTCCTCCAGACTCATGTTGAACCCTCAAAGGGCCCTATGCAGACTACTGCTTTTTGATTTGGGAGGGTCGCAGGGGAGTTACCATGTTCCTTTTTTAGAGAATAGTACTAATGCAAAGCTTCAGGGAACTCTTTGTACACTGGGCTGGGCGGAGCATATCCTTGCACCTCTAACTGTGGACTTATCCCTGATAAGCCTAAACACTTGAGCCTGAAATTCAAAGCCCCTAGCCCTGAAAGCTTGAACCCTAGGCCGCAGACTCCTGAGAAGCCTTGCAGGCCCAGAGGCATAGCCCGCCAATCCTTAGCCCTGAGCTACAGTCCTCAAGCCAAAGCCCCAGTTCCTTAAATCCGAAGCCCTACATCCTGAAAAAGCAAAACCCCCTAGACCTCTCCGTAGTAAGGATGAGAGTCTTTTCGAATCCATATTGGAGTCCCCCTATATTTTCAAGACCCTAATCCCTAAACCCAAAGTCCTGAACCCGAAGCCCTCAATCCTAAACCCCAAACCCTCACTCCTAAACCCGAAACCCTCAATCCTAAACCCCAAACCCTCACTCCTAAACCCTAAGCCCTATAAAACCCCAATATATCATCCCCATAAAGCCCCTATAAAACCCTACAAAACCTCTATTGAAGGAAGCAACCCTCAGCCTCAATAGCCTTTTTTCCCCTTCATTCGGCAGGCGGGGTTGGCCCACTACGGGGCCCCGCCAGATGCGAGCCGCTACGCGCACCCACAGGTGAGCAGCATTTCGCAGGGTTGCTTAGGGTTTAGGGTTGAGGGTAGTGTTTCGTAGCGTACTCACCTAGACCCTAAGTATCTCACATCTTGGGGATGATGGCAGTTTTGGCACCATAGATCAGGATTTCTAGTACCAAGGGTGGGGATGCTTTGGGTACTGCCCCCACTCAACGGCAGTGGGATAGCAAGTATAATATCATTGTATAGAGCCCTTGGTGTGATCCCTGTTGTTGACGGTTAGTTAATGGGGGCAGGACCCACGGCATGCCATAGTAAACCTCCAACATAAGGAAATGCACGGTCTCTGGCTTGAGTTTGAGGTTAGTTGGCCCCCAGTGGAGTCAGATGATGCTCCGCCTCGGGCTTTAGAAAGAGGATCCTCTCACTTGGTTCACTTATTAAAGCTGCTACACAGGTTGGGGTTTCGCATTTTTTTTTGGTTTGGGGGTTTACAGTAAAGCCTGGGGCCTGGGGCTTGAGTGTGCAATATCTCGTAGTTTGCCAAAATTACTGTATTCCTGGGACCCATAACCAGGTACTTCTAATTTTGGGAGAATCCATTCGTGGTGGAAATGCATGTTGAGATGAAGAGTAGAAATCAGACCTACCGGTGAAAGAGGGCCTCTCACGCCAAACTGGTAGTGATTGTCAGCGATTGCCCGCCCCATGCCCGTAATGACTCATGCCTTATCCATGTTGTTTTTTTCCTCAAGCTCCTTGGGAAAGATGGGTGAGTCATCGGAATAAACTTCCTTGAAGGGAGATCCTAGCGAAACAGGGAACCTACTTTATAGCTATTTTGGGGAGATTTCTGTACGGAAATCAGATATTGAGCCTGGTACACCTGTAGACCTCCACAAGTGAATGTACAGTAAACGTTTAAAAGCTTAGAGCGTACATTGCTTTCTATCACCGCATTGAAAGTTCCTGCTCCACAGTGACTTCAATTGGAAAAAGTTTCGTGATGGCTTTATTCAGGCTTTGGAAAGCTATGCCCACATAGCACCTGCTTTTGGAACTAGAGGCCTTTAGTCCCTGGAACCTCCCAAAACCCCAAACTCTTTTAATTGAAAGTCTTCTCTCAAAATGCCAGTCTGCCTGCTGCAGGCCGGGATGGCTGCGTCACCGTACGCACCAAGGCATTCCGGATACATGGTTCGGGGGGTTAGGGGGGTAAAGGTTCATAAATTTGGGCTTGGGGTTAAAGGCTTAGAGTTTTAGGCTTGGGATTTACGGAGCTGGATCAGGAGACTTGGATGAACGTAACGCCAGACATTCACACATCAATGCTTTTCACTTAAGGACTCTGTAATCTGTATCTCTGCGAGCTGGACAGGTTTACGCACGTTTGTCCAACCAGTCACTGCCTAGCAGTTGAAGCACAATTTCAAGTTTGGGTGGGTTCAGGGTTTATAGTCCTACAACTCACTTAGGACAGGATGAAGGGATTACAGAGCTTCCTGTGGTGTTTAGTGCTCAGTCTGCTGGAACCGTTGCAAGGAAATAATTTTGTACCCACCCCATTGTGGTGAGCGTCAGTATACTTTGTTGAACCAATCGGACCTAAGCTGTTCTCAATAGCAGTTTGTTCTCCCAGAAAATCTGAAAAATCCAACGCTGTTTGAGAACATGTTGCGCATCATGTGAAGATCCCAGCCCAGCAGACTGGAGGCGTTATGATGTATGCTGAACATTCCAAAAGCTTGCCAGCATGAACTGAACAAACAGATGCTAGATTGGCCAGTTGTGGGGCATTGGTGGATTAGAATTCTGCAGTGGTGCATCATTTCTATACTAACGCTTTTTGTTGTTATTGTCAATGACTATGACCATGAGTATTGTTTTAGCGTTCGCAGCAAGTCGTTCCTGATGACCGCTGACAGACTGCCTACCTTCTTTCTTCACCCCTCAAGAGCCTGCCTGTAGCAGTCCTAAACTAAAACCAGGGTTCAGGGTCGGTGTGCCAGACCCATGATTAATCCTATAGGGGTATATTATATAGGGGTTGTATTGGGATAATGGAAAAGAAAATGGAAACGACTATTTAGGGTTTAGAGGTACATTAATTTGGACCCATGATTTGTACCTCCTGCGGGTTTTGGTCTCTAAGGAGTTCGGGTTGTCAAGAAGGGTTCAACTCCTGGGCAAGGAAACGCCCAAGTTAGAACCAGATGAGCCATAGTCTAAACTCCTTAAAGGGGGGTTATATGGGGGATTATATAGGGGTATATTATAGGGGTTATTAAGGGGGATACTAGGAGTTTAGACTATAGCTCAAATAATATCATGTAGTTGCAAAACGTTTCTTTGGCAGATGAGGCTAGTGTTTCGTGAGGTGCGTGCCTAGTTCAAATCTAAGTGCTGGGGATCAAGTTTAGTGGAGACCCATGATTAATACCCCCCCTCCTTTTAAGGGCCGAAATAGGAGGATCCCTATTATAATCCCTATTGAGGGGAGGGGGTTTATTAATCAAGGGTCTAAATTAATGTACCTCTAAACCCTAAACCCTAAATAGTAGTTTCCATTGTCTTTTCCATTATCCCAATATAACCCCTATATGATATACCCCCATAGGGGGTTTATTAATCATGGGTCTGGGTTAGGGGCCAAAACCCTAAACCCTAAACCCTAAATCAAGGTTAGGGGCTTGGGGGGTTAGAAGCAAGGCCAGCTGCGCCCCACTCGCCATTGACCCTACAAAGGCTTCACCGCCCGAAACCCGAAACAAGCCCGTTTTTTTAGGGCATAGGGTCTAGGGTTTGGGGTAATCTTAGGGTTATATAATGTAGGGTTTGGGGTAATATTAGGTTTATATAATATGTAGGGACTATATTGCGATAATGGAAAATGAAATGGAAACTACTCTTTAGGGTCTAGGGTTTAGGGTTCAGGGTAAACTCGGAAGCCTTTTAGGATGGAATCCGCTTGAGGCAGCCCCTGGGAATGGATGACTTGACGTCAATTCGTGCGGTCGCTCAGCCTGCGCGAGTGCCCTGCAAGACCTATTGTCAAAGGTTTCTGGGAGGATCCCTCCAATGTGAACCCCCAGAATAGGAACACGGCGGCCAATAAGGTCTTATCAGTTGTACTTGGAGGATTTCGATGTTGTTGTTTCCCCCAGAGCTCCATGGTACTGTGTGCTTAAGGGGAAGGTGGGGGAGTGAATGTAAGGTTCTAAGAATCGACAATCGAATTGAAACAGATTGACAGGGATGTTTCGGGTTTATAGGGTTTGGGGTTCAGGGTTGAGGCTGTCATGGTGTTTTGTATTGGAACTAGATGAGGATCATTGTAGGGATTCACTTCCCGATTCCCCTTAATTAAGCACCAGACAATACGAAGAGGGCACCCTGAACCCTAAACCCTAATACTGAACCTCAAACCCTAGATCTTAGACCCTAAGCCCTAGATCCTAAACCCTAAACCCTAAACCCTAGACACAAAATCTGAAACCCGAAACCCTGAACCCTAGACGCAAAACCTGAAACCCTAGACCCTTAACCACGGACAGGGGTCGGGCACCTCAGCTGGCCTTTCTGCCTACCGAGACATGACGACCTAAACCTCGAAAGTAGGCAACATAATCGTCCAAAAGCCAATAGAAGAAAGGACAGTGACTCGAACTACTTTTGGTGGGGTTCAGGTATTCGTGTTTCTTGTTCAAGGGCTTTTCTCTTGTACCTCTCGGCAGGAAAATGTAATGGAACTGAGAAGGAGTTTGGTTGTCTTCTCAACACGGTTTAGGGTTGTATGGCGTTTATGATAGAACAGAAACACATCACAAATCTCTCATGCCGATTGCGTCGAGCCTCTCAAGCCGTTATCCTTACAGTCCAGGGGCCGGCTTTTGCACACAACTTCCTGGGTCGCTGTTAAGGAATGTAA
Source organism: Symbiodinium pilosum (assembly GCA_905231905.1). Taxonomy (NCBI): domain Eukaryota; class Dinophyceae; order Suessiales; family Symbiodiniaceae; genus Symbiodinium; species Symbiodinium pilosum. Next base: position 96,814 of record CAJNIZ010007513.1, read on the forward strand.
TTGAGTTTACCATCGTATGGGTATAGAGTAAATAATCGGAATGCCTTGTTACAGAAATTTGGTTTAAGCTCCTTGACAGCAACCCAGTTTAGGGTTTAGGGTGTAGGGTTCAGACCAGGATCGCCAACCGCAGGATGTCTCAGCAAGACGTCAAACTTGTAGACATCTCTGTAGCATCTTTCAACGCATCAATGGGAGTTTGCAAAGAAGGAGGACTGAAAGTCTACCTTTGGTATACTGGGGTCCTTATTGCAGGGACTCCCATAAGGATGGTTTTGTAGAATCACAATATGGTAGCTCCCCAAAATAAGGGCACCCCATTATAGACCCCAAAATCCTATAATCCTTGTTATGGGACTCCCAAGAAGGTACCCCAAATTTTTGTCAAGCTCCCATATAACACAGTACTCCTCAGCTTGTTGTGCATTTCAAGAGGAATCCTCCCGAATCACATCTTGCCCTAGGAATGGGCGGCAAGGGTATGCCGGGAGCAATGGACGCCTATGGACAGGCCGGGCTAAACCCTCAACCCCTAGCCTCCTAGGGACTCTCAGGACCCCCACTACCTGGTACCCCACTAGCCATCGAAGGAGTATGGCCTCAATAGTAGCGGGGTACCATGTAGTGGGGGTCCAAGGAGTTCCTAGGATAACCCAAAACGGCATTAATGGATGCAAAAGGCAAATGGGAGTTTCTCAAATCAAGTAGACTCCCAGCTGAAACCCAGCTATACTCGCCTTGTTGAGCCCCGAAGACCCTCAGGGTCCCCGCGTGTGGAACCATCCCTCTATGATCAGAAATCTTTGTTGGCTCAGGAGGTTCGAGGCAATAGGATGTGGGTATTGAGGATCTAAAAATTAGATCCCCTATATGGACCCATTATAACCCCATAATCCTTATTTGATTTCCCATATGTTTCTGAGGGATCTAATTTTTAGATCTGTGTGTAAGGTTGAAACCATGGGCCCCTAGTATGGGACCTTAACCCTTGGGATCCTCATATATATAGCTACGATATACCCTAGATGTACCCTTAAGGGTCTCTAGAATTCCCCTAAAAAGCCTAAAGGGCCCCTAGTATGAATCTGTTGTCTTGGGTCTGTTTTGGAGGGATTCTGGGTTGTGGTTGTTCTTGTCATTGTCATTGCTCATGAACTTGAATTAAGTAGCCATGATACGGATATATTGCAAACAACAGGGTTTCCTTTCAGTGGTGCTTGAACTCAACTACCCGCGTAGGGGCACCTCAGCCTTCAGCCCCCTAGTGAGGCTTGATTTGAGGGCGGGGTGTCCCCAGTGGCTCCCTTAAGGAGGAGGCAACTAATATTCTCATGATAAGGGATGCTACTGAGGGAGCATGAATTTTCTGATAGTAATATCGGCCCTTGGCCATTCATCGCACTGCGATTTTCATTGCCGTGGCGCAAAAACGCTTTTCGAAAGCCAGCGGCCCCGTCGGAGCTTCTCAAACGAACCTCTCCTAAACCTTAAACCCTAAACCCACCTCCAATCTGTCAGGGCCCATCAGGATCTCCATGTCAGCCATAGCCTAAACTCCCTAAAGGGGGTTATATACCCAGTACTATAGGGTTTATTAAGGGGGATACTAGGAGTTTAGACTATAGCTCATATACTCCCTGCAAACCCCTTGCTTTCCTAAACCTCCCCCACCTCCTGATAGTGTATCATCATGGTATACTTTACCCAAATGGGATTACTAATTCTCAGCCGGAGGGTTCGTTTAGGGTTTAGGGCTCTTTTCCACTGGATTATCCACACGTGCCAGCAATCCACGTCAGACCCTCAACCAAAATATGTGCATCATCCGTATATGCCCTTGAACACCCAGCATATCACCCTCTGAACGGACCCTCAACCTTGAACTCCAAGCCCTAAACCTCACCCTCTTCGTGCTCCTGAACCCCAAAACCCCAAACCCTAAAGCACCAAACCCTAAAATCCAAACCCCTAAAACCCTAACCCCTAAAAACCTAACCCGTAAAACCCTGAACGGTAAAACGCTAAACCCCAAACCCCGAAACCTTAAACTTGTCGCTGCAGGCTGGGTATGGCTACGGCCACGACCAAGGTGCACCTGCGCGGTTGCAGCGTTTGGGGCTTCAGTCTTGTTTGGGGTTTAGGGCTTAGCAGGAGTAGGTTTCCTTGGGAGTTTCATCGGGGTTTCGGGTTTAGATTTGTTTTTCCTTTGTGTTTTTTTGGCTGCACTGGGGTTTCGGGCTGATTGTCTTAAGGTTTCATTTTGTTGTTTAGGTTTCCTTTTGGTTTCAGGGGTTGTGGCGGTTGCGTCGGTTCTGAGATTTAGTGCTGTGGCAGCTTGTGGTTCTTATCATGGTCTTACTTCTGGGTAGATAGGCTTTTCAAGTGGGGGTTTCCTAAAATTAGGGGATACCTTTTTGGGGGTCCCTATAATCAGGACTATAGTATATTGGGGTCTATATTGGGGTCCCCTTATGTAGGAAACTACCAAGTACATGGAGAACGTGTTGGATGCCCTGTCATTTTTGTTTCCAGTGTGCCGGAGCTTCCTCAGGCAGACAAACGCAAAGCTTTGGGGGGAGATATTGGCACAGACACACGGTTTAGGGTTTAGGGTTTAGGGTTCCAGCTTCCCAGAATTAGGGTGTGACTTGGACTCCTGATTGATAAGCCCCCTCCCCTTGATAGGGACTGTAATGGGGATCGTAATATTTAGGCCCTTAAAAGGCGGGGGTTCATTAATCATGGGTCTACATTAGGACAGTTGTTTTTGCTAAGCATCCAGCGCATCTGCTCACCCTGCCTTTGCAGACCCTCCACACAGCGGCTTCCCCATTGTTTGCCGACATCATCTCGACCAAGTTGGATTGCTGTTTAGGGACTTCAAGCGAGTTACCACAGCAAGGATGTTTACGCTTTGGTTCCTTAACAGCAATCCAGTCAAGCCGTGGTATGGGCTTAGGATCAGAAGAACCTTTAAGTTGTTTAGTATGCTTACAGGGTCTAGTACAGTAGGGAATAAAGGAATATAACTCCATATATAATCCCTATACAATATTTTTTCTTACTCCCTACTGGAGAAGAAGTACTTATGGGTTTCAACTGTTCAGGGAGAAGCGTGACGTAAGATAAGTACCGCGGGAGAAGTCGCCTTGAACCCTGAATCTTTTTGCCTACTACTGTGAGCAGGCTGTAGGGTTTGTGGTCAAAGAGTCGCTCCAGAACCTGAAGCCAACTCAACATATCAGTCTTGCGTTTCCCGCCTCGCCACCCAGCCCCCCTCCCCCCCAGTAACTTGAAAATTGTCTGATAATGATGCAGTCACTTCCATTGTTCCTTTCCTTAAGCCCCAACCCTAAAGCCTAAACAGCAGTTTCCAATTTCTTTTATTTCCCCCCTGACCCTAAAGCCCAAGCCCTAAGCCCTAAACTGTAAGCCCTAAACTCTAAACCTTAAACCCCAACCAAGCCCTCAACCCTAAGCCCTAAACCCCAAACACTAAAGCCCAAGCCCTAAACCCTAAACCCCAAGCCCTAAAGCCTAAACCCCCAAGCCTAAACACTAAA
>CAJNIZ010007514.1:0-16031 GCA_905231905.1 Symbiodinium pilosum
AAAACAAAAAAAAACACGGGTTCCTCATAATGGAAAAGGAAATGGAAACTACTATTTAGGGTTTAGGGTTTAGGGCTATAGTCCCCCTTAAGTAGATAGAATATGGATTTGGGCACATGTTATATTAAGATCCCCATATACCCCAAATTCTATCTACTTAAGGGGGACTATAGTATTCTCAAAGTCTGTGACCTTGCAATAATTTAGGGCCAGAATCATGGCTGAGGCATCCGAACGCAAGGGTGCAAATCCGATGGGTACAAAGGAAAAGGAAAACTTCTTGATCACATCTAAACCCCAAAAGTATGTAAAATAATGGCCCGAAACCCATGGTAATAGCCATAAAGACTATTATGTTACATACTTTTGGGGTCCAGGTAAACCCTAAACCCTAAGTCATGCCGGCCGGGTGTATTGCAGGGACCTTAGCATTGCTGGGGTTTAGGGTTCAGGATTTTGGGAGATGACACCGATTATGACTCGTACTCGTAACCCAACGAGGGGACATGGGGGATACTCGGATGAATTACAAGAATACTTACGCTGTAATGACCTTGAATCTCCCAAGGGGGGTGTTTCTTCACACAACACAGCCCTCCCCCCCCCCCGCTCCCAACATCAACTATGTACTTCCAAGTGACCGCACACATGAGGTGACATATGGCGACATCATCTGTGGGGTGGGAAGCGAAGCAGAAGTAGGGCTTTGTACAGGATACCGTAAATTCAAAAAGGTCATGAAGGAACAACATTGGTGACCATGCAAGCTTCAACTGCTTTCGTTAACCCGTGGGTTCCTCAACCACCCCACAACATCATAATCAGCTTTAACTACGTAGCCCTAGTGATCCTGAAGCAACCCTAATTGATTAAGGGGGAACCTAAGGGGTAGTAGGGGACCCTCTATTCAATGTACCCTAAACCCCAAACCCTAAACCCATAGTCTCCACCCAAATCATCGAAGACCTTGCTGAATCAGCCTAGAGACCACGCTCGCGCAAGACAGCACCTTGGTCGGTGCCAAAGAAATCCTGATCCCTTGAGGCCAAAGTTATATGGGTTTAGGGTTTGTAGGGTTTAGGGTACTATATATCTATATATTCATACCTAAGGCATCTAGGGTCTAGGGGTGAGGGTTTGTAGTGTTTAGGATGTTGGGTTTAGGATCTAATTGTTGTTTGTGCTGCCAGCTCTGGGAATTGAACCCGGGACCGCCCATACCCGGAGGGAGAATCATACCACCAGACCGAACAGCCTGTAGGGTTTAGGGTTCAGTGTTCAGGGTGCTGGAAGAAAGGTTCGGTTGATTTGGAAGAAGGCCAGTTGAGTTATCCCAACCCCTATGAAAGAGACCCTGTAACTACCATACCCTACACCCTACACACTAAACCCTATCAACCTGAACCCGTGAACCGCGGGCTGGGTCAGCCAAAAACATGCTCTTAGCTACAGAAAAGGAGATTGATTGAGACCCGGGACCCTCTCAACAAATAGGGGTATCGGGTCCCTAAGCGTGGGCCCAGATAGTTGCCAATTGCCTATGCACCCTTAGCGTACAACAAAATAGTCCCAGACACCGCGAGTTCGGCGAGATCCCGAGGCTCAGAATGCACCAGAAGCGCACGCGCAGCGGTGTCGCCTAGGCGTAACACGTGTTGCTTGGAGGCTTGTAGGATGGGTCTGGGGCCATTTTCTGGAAACTCTTCAACCACTGTAAAGGTTTCAACAAACATGTTAGAACCCTTCTTATAAGGACTCCCAAACAGGAGTCGAATTTTGGGAATTCCTAAAACCGTATGTATGCGTCTATAGCCCGGTACAAACCTACATCCCTCTATATCAACTGAACCCCTCATTCTAATCCAGAAGACCATAAACCCCAAACCCTAAACCCTAAACCCTAAACCCCAAACCCTAGGGCCCAAGTCCTAAACCATCACAGTGGCTGCCCAAAGCATCGAGATCATCCTAAGCTCCGCACAGAAGCGTCTATGAAACACTCATCTGAGCTATATATAGGGTTTAGGGTTTAGGGTTTAGGGGGGGGTTCCCGCAATTGAGTGAACAATTTTGGGGCCCACAATAAGGAAAAATACAGCATTTGGGGGGTTTATATCGGGGCCGGTTCGTTTGGGAAACTACCATATGAGGATTCTGTAGGGATTTGGGTGTCATAGCTGAAAATCACAATGAACAGAACATGAAAGAGGAAATGGAAACTGAGGGGAAATTAGGGGTTCAGGGATTTAGGGCTAGGTAGACACCTTACGAAACACTAGTGCTATGCCTCACGGTACCTATGTATAGGAGACACTAGGATAGTACCTGGTTAGAACTTGGGTTTAAGGTTTAGGGGTTGCGGCTTTGAGAGTTTCCTAATTAGGTCAAGAAACATGGGGCTCAAAAGGCGTCATGAAGCTAGGTGGATCCTTTGGGCCTCTTGTAGATTCCATTATGTTGGAACTTATTTCCTATACCTGATACGGGTGTGTTTTTCCTACCCTGTATATTCCTGCAGGGGTCCCAAGTGTCCATTTGTTAATTACAGTTTAGGCTTGAGGGTTTAAGGTGTTATTTGCAAAGACTTAAGATACCCTAAACCCTAAACCCTGATTCCAGCTTATTGCCCCAAGGGTCTCGGATTTAGGATTTAGGGTGTTATTTGCGGGGACTTAAGATTCCTATTGCCCAAGGGTCGGTCTCCGCGTGGAAGCCTAGGTCTCTGCCCGTTTCCAGCCGTATGCTGAGCTGCCTACTGCGCTCGAGCCTGCGCGGAGGTGTGATGTAGATGCATCATGGGGATATCTATAGAGTCTAGAGTTTGGGGGCATAATTACCCACAGTATGGCCATAGATTCCTTGTATGACTATGAATAGGGTACGCAAAGCAAGCCTCAGAAATTGTGTTGGTAAAAGTTCAGGGTTGATAGATGTTGAGGCTGATTGGGGTTCAGAGTATAGGGTTTGAGTAGGGACTGTATAGGGGATTGTATAGAAAAGGAGGAGGCGCAATGATATCAGCGCTTCAACTACGTCATGGCGTAAGCTTCCACAATTGAGCGGTTTTGGTTTCAGAGGTTCACAGGCAGCTACACGTATGAAGCGGGGCATCGGGGATTGTTGGGGGCCTACATCTCGGGCTCAAGATTTAGGATTTAGGGTTCAGGGTTTCTCGCAGTACACGTACATTTCTGTCAGCCTCCAAGTGCCAACGGTTCGACTCGTCTATGGCAAATTACAATGGAAGCCTGAATTCCTAACAGTGTACAGAAGCCCAAGCCGCTTTGCTCAACACCCAAGCCCTGATCATTGAATCAAACAGTCGACGCAGTCCTCGTAAGCCCGGTAAGACAACATTGCATACTAGAGACCCTCATGCTGAAATACCCGCGCCCAAAAGCAACACGGAATCCTGTCAACCACCATCCTTATCTTTCAGGGGCCCCTACACACTAAGACTAAGCTCCGTATGTTTCAGCCCAAAGCTTACTCGCTGTTCGTAGGGAAGGGAGGAGTTGATCCTTGTAGTCAGGCCTATATCGCCTTTTTCGCACCTATACAGGCTCCAACAATTTAACTAGTAATTTCTCCATGCTTTTTTAATCCCCTCACTCGCACTACCTACCCTGAACCCTAGACACTTGACCCTAAACACTTGAAATTGCAGTTTCTTAGTTCCATGCTGTTTTCCATTCCTTCATTCCCTACTACTGGGTTGCCGTTAAGAAGCTTGCCATATATATAGATATTATACATATATAAACGCGGTAACTCATATGGATTCCCCGATATACGAACTTAATCACTCATATGGATTCCCCGATATACGAACTTAATCTAAGTTCCTTCACAGGAACCCAGACTAACAAACACAAGGCTTCTCAAATTCAAGCCCTGGGCCAGGACTAGGAAGTTTGCTAGGCATGAAACGAAAGTCTCGTTTCATCTAATACGATCTATAGTCTAAACTCCTGAAAGGGGGTTATGTAAGGGAATATATAGGGGAGTAGGACAGGGCTTATTAACGGAGATACTGAGAGTTTAGACTATAGCCCATATAGCACCCTAATCCTAAACTCTAGGCGTTTGGTGTTTAAGGTTTTCATCACAAGAGGGGATGATTTGGTATGTTACCTGGCTATAACTGGGCACTTTCCCTACTGTATGATGATATGTAGGGCCAGTTTGCTTCGCACTTGCCACCTTCTTTCCCATTTGATCCTCCAGTACTGGGGCAGTCTCCCTAGACCCTATGTAATGCCTTCAGAACCTTAGGCAAGCCCTATACCGAGTCATACAAAAATCCCTACCTGGAGTTAAGCCCAGCAACAGTTTACGGAGCTCGCTTCGAAGTATGCGCAGCAAGGGGGGCTGATACCTTTGGGCTAAGCCGAGTTCACACATACTGGTTTGATCCTAAAAGGCTTAATAAGGCTTAGGTTTCAGGATTCATGGTTTGGGGTTGCCGGTTTGGGGTTTAGTTAATGAACTTAAGTGGGCTCACGATACTAGGGGTATATGGTACTTGAAGTAATTTCTCCCTTATGGTAGTTTCATTCAAGTTCCGCAACAGCAAGCCAAGAGAGCCCCTCCTCTGGGCAATGTTTTTTTCGCTGTCAAAAAAAGCATTTCTTAGGATATTCCCCCTTGCAGCAACAGTTACCACGATGGGTAAGAGGAGTTACAAGAGCCCATGCCTAATTCAAACGCTTCTGAGGACAGTTACTGTAAGGGGAAGTGACCCAAGGTATATTCATCTCATAAAATACTAGCTAAGAGGAGGCTTTGATCTTGCTCTCTCGGTCTCTTGCAGGATTTAGTGTTTACGCGTTAGGGTTTAGGTCTCTTGGAGACTAGAACATCCCCACTAAAATCTATTCTGGTGAAGGGGAGACATCAGAGTGTAGCTATTCAGGCCATCAGGATTCAGAGTTTGAGGCCTTGCTCCACCTGCTTGGATGTTCCGTATGGGTATTTTTCTCAAAATTGAGATCTGCTTATCTACCGAAAATATCATGATCCTCAATATGGGAAGCCTCAAAAGCGGACTTCCTGTAGAGGGTTTAGGGTTTACCCTCTACCAAAATTTTACAAAAACCTAGCACCATGATGTTAGTGATTCTTCAGGCTCCCAATGCCTTCATTAAGCCGCATCCGTGTTTTTTCTCAAACCCTTTTGCAGCTAGGCTCTCCTAGGACCTTTCCAAAGCTTAACCTTAAACCTCCAAACTGAAGTTTAGGGCTTAGGGTTTACCTAGACACTCCAATGTAGTTCCTTTTTGGGTTTGCTATGGTTTTTGCTTATGACTCTTATTAGGACTACCAAAGAAGTACTACATTGGAGGGTCTAGGTAGGGTAAAGGAAAATGCGAAACCAATGCCCAAGTTAGCTACCCTTCGACCGTGTAGCTTTGATCCTCCGCAAGACTGCAGGACTGCATGCATCATGGGTTCCCCCCACTCGCTTGCCTATGCCATCCCCTGCGGTTCCCTGACTAAGAAATGTTAACTAGCGGTAGCTGCTAGTAAGTAGCCATACAGCAGGGGAAAACTAGGGAGGTAGTCATGGATACATGGAGTTTCGCAATTGCAGCGAATTCCCAGTCTCCTACCTGAAATATTCCCTACAGAACAGTTAAAGCCAAAATATCAAAACCAAAAAATGGCATGACCTTAGCGGTTTAAAGTACGGTAATACTGTGAATAAAGGTACTAGTAACAAATGACACCGCTACAAACAACAATGCAAGTAACCACAGATACTGCAACTGATTATGTACAAGCAGAACTCTTTAGGAGGCAGGGCATTCGTTCTTAAGGGAAGAACTAATGAGACTAGAAAACCAAACATGCAACTACTTACGTGCAGTAAGAACTCCTTAGGAGGCAAAGGTATCACTCTTATAAAGGGACTTTACTGGGAACCCCAAACAGGGAACCCCAAGAATATAGTAGGAATATACTAGGAATATACCTACAAGCGTCCTTACATTCTATTATATTCCGACTATATTCTTGGGGTTCCCTGTTTGGGGTTCCCATTAAAGTCCCTTTATCTTAGGGGAAATCATGACGAGCTCCCAAACCCTACCCATCCTAGAGCCCTCTATAAACTACCTCAAGCTAGCCCCAAAGGGTCCATGTAGGTAGTTGGCGTACGGCTTAGGGTTTAGGGTAGGAAAATCCTATATACTTAGGCAAGATGGGGTTCCCATATGATGACTTTGGGGCCCAAGACTATACTCTATATATATATATACATGGACCCTTACCCCATAGCAATACACATCACATACTGCACTCTGTAACTCTACCTGGAGGTCCAATTGAATAAAGACGGCTTCAATCTGGCCCCAAATGCCTTCAACCCTTTTTTTACCACAAAAAAATCAGCAAGGATCCCTAGGTGAACCCTCTGAACCTAGATCCTGTAGGCCTTTCCTCATCTAGGATTGAGTTCCAAGCTCTTAGCTGCAAACCCTAAAAGCCTTCATCCTTAAGTTTTAAGCGCTAGAATTCACAAGCCCTAACCACGAAAGCTCTAAGCCCGGTAGCTCGAAACCCTACCTAAACCCTAAAAGTATGTAAAATCATGGCCCTAAACGCATAATAATAGCCATAAAGGCCATTAGTTTACACACTTTTGGGGTCCAGGTAATTCCTAAATTCCATCACTACCTCATTGCAGCAGGCAGCAGCGGCGGAAAGCCGGAGCCCCCGAGCAGCAAATCGGGGTCTATGGCTGGAAACACCTCGTCAGACAGGGTTCAGGGTTCAGGATTCAGAAATTCCAAGGTTCCTCCTAGGTTCAGAAAACCCACCAAGGCTCCTCCTGAATGTGTCTTATGTAGCTCCGTAAGTAAGCTTATTTAACTTAGGGGAAACACGCTGAGTGGTTGTATGGTAATCCCCTCCCTAACATGAAATACTCGCATAATGTGGTATATTCTAATATATTGGGAATGTTCAACACAAGGGGGGTGGGGGGTAGTTAAAGGTTAGAGGCTTTTGCTTGCGTGCCTAGGCTGTAGAGAGCAGGGCTTGGTTCTTAAGCTTCTGGGTTTCGGGTTTAGGGTCTGAACCGTCTACATGCAAAAAAAGGGGTCTGAACCAACGTAGGTAACATAAAAGTCCAACATTCCTGAAAATAGGGATAAACATAGCAATATTCTAGGGTTCAGGTATTAAGTTTTCCTAGCACGACTTCAGTCACTTTTGTTCTTGGGCCCGCGAATCCGTTGTGGGTGGGATTGCGCCGGCAGTTCTCAAGAATACGCACCCTATGTGCCCATCAGAATATAACCGGATACTCTGGGGACGCGACAACATTTTTGGCCCATCAGGTTTCTGGGAGTATATGATAACTACATCTGTTGGACCCTTGGGGCTAAGGAAAGAGCACCACGCGACTCTTCTGTGTCTGAGAAAACATTTCAGTGAGCTTTCATGTTTTTGACATTTACATCGGGTTTAACCCTGAACCCTAAAGATCGTCTCCTGAAGCAGGTAGCCCTCTGTAGACCCGCCCCCCTCGCCCCATAGAGACAGCAGTCGTTGCAGGGCATTTTTCAGATTCGTGCTTGTTCTGCGATGTTTAATGTTTGAGATGGAGATGGTTTCAAGAATCAGCCCACTATTTATCGAAACAAGAGAGAGATTTGGGCTACTCAGCCCGAAACCTTAACTAAGCCTAAAAACCAAAATTCTAAGCCATTAAACTTAAATCCTAAACACTAAATCCAAACCCCGAATTCCTCGACCCAAGCTCCCAAACCCTAATGCCCAAATCCCAGGCCCAAAGCCAAACTCCTAAAGCCTAACTTAATCCTGAACCCTGAATCCGAAAGCCTGATCCCAAAATCCTAAATCCTCTAACCCCTAAACACCCCTGAACCCCTAAACCCTAAACCCCTAAGCCCCAAAACCCTAACCCCTTTCCCCCTCAGCCCTTCCCTTTACCTTACACTTCTTTCATCTCGCCAGGGCGCCCCCTGTGAAGCCAGCTTGCCGCTAAAGTTGAGGCAAACATCCTGGGTTGCTGTGAAGAAACAAAGCAAAGTTAATAGGGAGTAGGGTGTGCGGTTGAGGGTTTAGACTTTGGGGTTTCAGGTTGAAGGTTACTATACCAAGGAGACTGTACTTTTTATATACTATATACCGATACCCATAATATGGTAACTTTTGAGCACTGAGTTGGGGACACTGAAGGCAAAACTACAGAAATCACTACCCTGGCCCAAGGAAAGGAAACTATGTCGGCATCTCACGGACGAATGCATGCTGGAAATGCGACAATCAGCAACGGAAGTGAGTACCTCCCATAGTACGGCTCTAGCATGGACCTCGAAGACTCGCAACTGAAGTTGCTGCTGTAATCAACCCAAGAAATCGGAGACCTCATGACTGAGCAACATCTGAATCATGCATCCTTGCACATGGGAAGGTAGCCGACAAAATCGAGGAGAGATCGGACATCAGCCACATTGCAAGGAACTGATGGTAACTTACATCCCAAACCCTACAAACCCCATATTCTGGCAACTCAGAACCCAAAACCCAAAACCCTAAATCCTAGACCCTAATAAACCCTAAACCCTAAATAATAATTATGGTAACTTACAACCCCCAAACCCCAAACCCTAAACAGCAACCCAGCATCGAGGGAAGGCTCCGCACCCCTCCAGACCTCTTGCTGCTTGGCTCTGGGGGATTTGGTTAAGAAACTTAAGTTAAGTTACCATAAGAGGTTTCAGGGTTTAGGGTTTAGGGGGGTTGGTTGAGGAACTTAAATTAAGTTACCATAAGATGGGTATATAGGGTTTGGGGTTCTCTTGCTGCTTGGATTTGGGGATTTTAGGGTGAAGGGTCCAAGGGTTTTAGGGTGACAAGGCAAGACTTTGGGGTTTTAGGGTGAAGGATCTAGTCATATAGGCGCAAAAGACAAGGCTTTGGGGGCGTAGGTTGAAGGGTCTAGTTAAGAGGTAACAGACAAACCTTTCAGGTTTTAATTGTGAAAGGTCTAGCTAGGGTGTAAGGGTCAAAGCCTCTGTTCCACTTCCTGCGCTGAGGGCCTTATCTGAAGTATGGGGCGTGCTTCACATCTGTGGAGACAAGAGTCGTTGCCTGAAATTCTATGGTCACTACCAACCCAGAACCTGGAACTCTGCTGCTCCCTGGCGTGATGGGAGAGTTGTTGATCTACCTCCTTCATGATGAGAAAAGAGCACACAAGTCCCTAAACGATCAACCCCAACAAACCCTAAACCCTATACCAAGTGTGTAAGGCAACCTGCCAGGAGCCTTTCTGTATGGTACCGGCAGTTTCAACAGGGTTTAGGGCATAGGGTTTTCCAATACACAGCATCGTTCATATGACTACCCAGGGCCTCCTAAGGAGCTTTTTGTTGGATAGTATATTTGGGGGTTTCCCAAAAATTAGGGGTACCTTATTGGGGGTCCCCATAATAAGGACTATAGTTTATTGGGGGTCTATATTGGGGTCCCATTTTTTGGGAATCTACCATTTATCCTTTACCAAAAACATGACAAACTCAAAAAGGAACTACATAAGAGCCCTAGGGTGTACAAGGGCCAGAATCCTCAATCTGCAGAGCTGATGAAACTGTGTGTCTGTTAATGGGTTTAGGGCTCTTCCACAAGATAGCTGCATGGTAGCCTTTGGTGACTGGCTGGACATCCCAAAGCCCCCTGAAACCCAAATTCCTAAACCCGAAGCCATAAACCCTGAATTGCACACACTCAGAGCCGAGCAAAGCTTCCTAAACCCTTAACTCTCAAACTCTTGACCCTGAACTGTGAGATTTTATATGGAGGTTGTTCTGCTGGTCTTTTGAATGGGGGACCATTGGGAGTTCATTAGGTCATGACCCCTGATTACAGCAACCGTGACCACAATAGGTAATAGGAGTTATCCCGTTACGGACAGTTACTGCAGAGGGGAATGACCCAAGGAATGCGCTTCTTCAAAGAAGACCTTCATGAAAAGCTTTTGATTGTGGAGTATTTTGAGCAGGCCTATACAAGTCTCAAAGTTTCAACCCAAACCCGAAACCCTGACGCCCTAAACCCTTAAGGCCGTAACACTAAACCCTGAACCCCATCGAACAACTACCATGTGAGTTATTCTCAAAATCATGGGCCCCTTTTGGTTATAGATTCATTACATTGCAGCACCAGGGGTACTGAAATAGGACCCTAACTTCCCAAATAACCAAGGCCAAAAAAGTTTACACTTTATTATGGAGACCCAACAATGAAGCCCAAAAAGGCTAACGTTCTTCTATTGGCTAAGCCCTATAAACCCTAAAACCCTTACAAGAAGACTTTGTTGTCCCAGGTCCCAAATCCGAAAAGCTGCTGCTAATTTTGGGAACTACCCATGTGAGTAGTGTTTTTTTGGTGGTTGAACCTAGTAAGATAATTTCCTTATATGAAATAGTATGCACCAAAAGGAGGATAGAATCTGGTTCTCTATAATGGGTACCATAGTATCCCCAAATAAAATACTACCCATGTGGTAGTTTCCCTAAATTACTGTTCCCAAAATGGGGGAAATTTATATAGGGCCCCGTATTATAATGGGAACCCCAATATAGGACCCCGTATTATAGGGAATTTAGACCAATACCCATGTGTTGCCCTTTGCCTCCCGTGCTGCCGTCGGAAGTTCATCCTCAGGCTCCAAATCCAGTGCAATGGCTACCTGAGCTGTCTCTGAGGTTTGGGTTTGGGTTTAGGGTTTAGGGTTGAGGATTTAGGGTTGAGGGTCTAGGGTGTAGGATTTAGGGTGTAGGGTCAAAGGTTTGGGTTTGGGTTTATAGGGTTTAGGATTTGGGAGGTTTAGGGCTTCGGGCCTCGAGGTTTAGAGTAACGTAAGAGATGAATCCACCAGCCCTCTCCCAGCAGCCTACATCCTGACATTCATATGAGCTATAGTCTAAACTCCTTTAAGGGGGTTAATATAGGGGATTATACAGGGGACTACTATAGGGGTTATTAAGGGGGATACTAGGAGTTTAGACAGTAGCTCATATGGGATTATGGTTTTGGGGTTTAGGGTTTACGGCTGCTGATATGGGTCCTTGTCAATGTGGGTGTTTGCAAGGCAGGACGCTTCTTTCGATTAGGCCCTGTCCAACCCTTGCCTCTGAACTGGAAAAAGGGATTCTGAAAGATCCAGATCACCTCAAAACAGAAAGGTGTTACGGCCCATATTTGGGACCCGTTAGGGACGTCAACTTCTGGAAACCCCGGAAATGTCTCTGGCTTGCGCTTGGCTAGCCTTGCAGACAAGGCAAACTAGGAGCACGCTAACCAAAAAGAGTATAATCTCGGTTTAGGGGTTTAGGGTTTAGGGTTTAGGGTATCTCTCTTCTGACACCCCTAAATGTCTGTGGCTTCCGTCTGACATGCTTCTAGGTGAAGCATATACACCAAGCGGAGCTATGCACAAGTTGTAGCCTGCAAGGTGGTCATATGTATTGCTACCTCTTGTAACACGCAAGCAAGTTTACGCTACATACCTTCAGAAAAGAAGCCCCAAACAATCATAGCACCCCGCTATCATAGTAATTATCCAATCCCAAACCCTGCAGCCACCCACCCCCACGACCCTAAACCCTAAATCCTAAAAACCGAACCCTAAACCCTGAAATGCTGTAAACCCTAAACCCTATAAACCCTAAACCCTAAACCCTATAAACCCTAAAACTCAAGCCCAAGCGCGGACAAGGCGTGCTCAGCTCCATGGCTATCCTGAAAGCTGCCTCCGGTGTCCAGCATTGCTGCTATGGCCTCCGGGGGTCTTTCAAAACTACATTCTATAAGGTTTAGGGTCTAGGGTGTAGCTGGCTTAGGGTTTGGATCCCAAAAGTATGTTTCCATAATGGCCTTTATGGCTATTATTATGGGTCTAGGGCCATTATCTTACATGTTTTTTGGGGGTTTAGGTACATTCTATAGGGTTTAGGGTCTAGGGTGTAGCTGGGTTAGGGTGTAGCGGGTTTAGGACTTGGGGGGCTTGGGGCTTAGAGGGTTTGGGGCGTAGAGGGTTTGGGGTTTACAGGGTTTAGGGTTTAGAGCGTTTAGCGTTTAATGGGTTAGGGGTCTGGAGGGTTGTGGGTTGAAAGGTTTTTGCATTTCAAATGGGACATATGGGTTCCTCTGACGGGCCCTTGGCCTTTAGAGAGCATCTCTAACTCCCATGAATTTGAGGGCTTTGGGTTAGGGTAATTGCGCACGTGTGTACACACACACATATACAAACACATAGGTGTATGTACATAGGTGTCCATGTATGTGGTACCCGAACAAAATGAGAGACCTCGACGTGCTTAGCAACTGAGATCTGTGGCTCACAGTAAGGAAGTTTGACATGTCTATCAACGTGTTTTTGGAAAGCTAAAATTTGGAGACTGAAGATTCTGCGTTTTCTGAAGTCTTTGGTTTCCAAAGCGAGATCTGTACAATGGCCTTGCAAGTCTGTAATTAAGAGCTCCAGTTTCAGGATTAAAGATTCTCAGGAAGATTTCCTGAAGTCTTCAATTTTTCGCTGGTAGCTTTAAGAACGCTGCATGCCTTCCTTCAAATGTTCAATCTCCAATCTGCAACCCTAAGCTCCACACCCTCACCCCTACACCCTACACCCTAAAACTGCGACCCCCCTACACCCTACATGAAGTCTTCCTGCTCCAAGTTCGCATTAAGATCTCGAAGTTTTCGGTTCAGTTGAGGGTTTTGGGTTTCGGGAATTATCAGGCTAATAAGGTTCCTTAGAGTAGGAGGAATCAATCGGCCTACGAAAGCCATGCAACCCAATGTTTAAACCAGTGGGCTTTAGGGATACAAGGTCTAGGGCTTTAGGGTTTAGGGTTTAGACTACATTGACTCATGACCTCAAAAGCTGTCCCAGCAACCCATCTACTTGATCCAACAAGCCAGGGTCTTTGCGTTACTTAGATAGCATGTTAAGGCCCTAATCCAACTAGGGTTTAGGGTTTAGGGCTTGCCAGAAGCCTTGGTTCCATGTACTTCAACACCTCAAGTAATTGAGTCACGGTACTTCATCCAACTACTGGATGAAACGCATCTCCGTCCTAGACCGAAAAACCAAACCACAATGACATGGTACTAAATCGAATGAACTTACTCAACTAACTCAATTACCTCGTTCAATCACCGGTGCGCGGCATCCCCAACAAGTTTTACCTTTCAATGTTCATACTACAATCGTTCAATCGGTGGAGCGGTATCTCGTCGCTGGGTATCATTTGCTGATGGAACCTGCTTCTGCCGAACTTGCGGGCTGTCGAAAAAAATATTCCCTTGATCTTCCTCAGCAAACACTGCGCCTAAACACGAAAACCCTAAACCCTCAACCAAAGCCCTAAACCTTAACACCCTAAACCACCAAATAGACTGCATCCGTAAAAAGCACCCCAAACCCACCAAAAAAGCCTCCAATTTTCAATCCTGAGCCTTACCCATGGGGTCCAAATACCTCATAATTAGGTACTTGGGTGTTGGGGTAATAGTACATATGGTACAGGTTTTGGGTAAGTATATGATTATTCGGTACTTGGACCCTTAGGGTTAAGCACCGTGGTTTAAAAGGCGGAGGTGGAGCTGAACCTATGCTACTTCCTTCGTCTGAAATGGTTTAAGGTTTAGGGTTTAGGGTTTAGGGGGGGTTGAGGGGTTAGGGTTTAGGGTTTTTTGGTGGTTGAACCTAGCAAAAGTATATTCCTTATATAAGATACTAGACCCCAAAAGGAGGAAATAATCTTACTCTATAGTGGGTACCAAAATATCCCCGCATGAAAAAAAATACTCACATGATTAGGGTTTTGGGTTGGGGGATCTTCGGGTTACAGTACACGGGCACTATCTGGGTTCAGGGACATCAAGGATTTGGGTTGGGGTGGGTGGATGTGCTGAAGGGCCACGGTCAGGCCACCAGCAGCATGTCGCACAGCACGACGCACTCACGACTTTGTGGCATGACCACCATCCCTGCTTCAGGACCGTATCACAGTAAACCTTCAGCCCTAAACTCTAACCTAAACCCGTAAACCCTAACCCGAAACCCAAAACTCCAAACCCTGAACCCTACCCCCAAACCCTAGAGCTCAGAATTTCATGCCTGCGAAGGAGGAATTGGTGGCGGACCACTCAACTCGTTGGCAGCCTCACACACATCAAGCCCAAGTCAAGCATTTAGGCTTTAGGGCTTACGGTCAAGGGTTGCACGTAGGGATGTATCTGCGGCTGGTGCGGCTTCTTCAAGTTTACTTCACTATGCAGCTGTTATCTTTTATGCCCTAATCCCTATAGTCCCCTTAAGCAGATACAATATGGCTTTGGGTATCTTATACTAAGATCCCCATATATCCCATATTCTATCTACTTAAGGGGGACTATACATCCCATAAATGCCCGAAGGCAGCTCCCAAGACACGCCAAGGCCTTAAGGCACAAGCTCTTGTCTGCCTCACAACTCTGTACCTCTGGTGCAGCAGTCATGACCCTAAATCCTAAACTGCGCCCCATTTGGGGTTCATGCTAGTTTGGGCAGGGATGCTTCCAGCGCCATTTTGAGGGGCATAATGTAGACCCGTGTTAAATAAACCGCCACAATTTAAGGGCCTAAATACTAGGGAGTATTCATCACAGGTTTACATGAAGGCGGGCTCAGATTGCCCGGGCCGCAGACTCTTGATTAGCCCCACATCAATATGCAGACTGTGCTTAAAGCATATTGTGACTTTTCATACCTCTCTTTCTATAATAATTACATACAACTATATATATATATGTGTGTACATACATACACATATGTACATATCAACTCCCTCCTCGATCTAAAACAAGATCCTATATGTGGATGAGAGGATGATCCTTCATCACTGGGATCAACAACCCTGCTCCTCCTGTGCCGTACGCCCCAGCAGAGTTGCAGTGGCTTAGAACAGCAAACGCATCCGAAGAAAGTTTGGAAGAAGCCATGTAGCATGACCGCCTATACATGCCCATGACCCCTTTAAAGGGACCCCCCTCATCCCTAAACCCTAAAGCTAGCCCTCCCCCTCCTCGGCAAAGTTCATGCAGTCATCCACAGCCAGCACCACATGGCGATGTGTCTTTCGCAAGCTCGTGGCCAGTCGGAGGGCTGAGAGTACCAGAAAGTAGCCTTGCTGGCTGCATGGCTTTGGGGATTTAAGGCTATGTAGGATTTAGGGTTTAGCGTTTAGGGTGGAGGGTTTTGGGCTATGCAGGGCTTAAGGTTGAAGGTGAGGGTTTAGGGTTTAGGCTTTAGAGGCTAGGCTGGGTGATTCTTGAGGCTTAGGGTGCGTTTACCTGCCCCAAAACCCTAAACCCTAAATCCGAAACCCTAAACCCGTAATACGGAAAGACGCAGCATCTCTACTGTTGTCTCCTTCGTGTGGGCAAGAATTTCATTTCAAAGGGGCCTTGGGGCTTAAGGATTATACGGTCTAGGATAGCGCACCAACCCCTACAGAAACTCAAGATTTGCCTACGTGAGTCTTTCTGTTGGATGCCTTTGGGCTTCTGGGTGGGGGATCCAGGCCACCCCAAGGACCTTACCTGGACCCCAACAAGTATGTAAAATAATGGCCTTTATGGCTATTTTTATGGGTTTAGGGCCATTGTTTTACATACTTTTAGGGTTTAGGTACTACCCAAAATCAGAGAAGTGGCGCTTTTCAGTAGGTGGGTAGGGGCGGTTATTCCTTGGGGGGAGGTGATTATCTACCCTAAACCCTAAACCCTAAATCCTAAACCCTAAACCCTAAACCCTAAAGCCTAAACCCTAAACCCTATACAAGCTTCTACCCAAGCCACGCTCGGCAGCGCCAGCGCGTGGATCCGCACTCAGGACAACAGCAGGGGCGCTTGGCTTTTTGAAGCCCAGGGCCTGGATAAGGATTTAGCGCTTAGTTATGAGGATATTACAACAATCGTGGAGAATCAAATTGACAAGAAAAGGGAAA